>JAOWAT010071560.1:0-11053 GCA_028571025.1 Longipedia americana | reverse complement strand
AGAGAATTCTTCTGTAAGAGTTCGCAGAATTCTGAAGCAAGAAAACAACAAAATCAACAGCGCAAAGTCATAATATCAAATCGGAGATGTGCCTCAAACCACTTCAAATGCAGCATCCACTACGATACATGGAAGCATTGTTGGTGGCACAATTCCTAATTTTAATGGAGTGACTCAGACCACAGTAGCAGGTTAGTTTCGCAAGAACTTATACGAATCTATAAAATAATAAATTCGATAAGGTCTTAGAAAATAGGAAAAGCGAAAGGATGTAACAGGACTCGATTCTACGGTGACTGCAAATCAATCCTTGAGTCCAGAAAGGAGAAAAAATCGGATTCAATGTTGGAGTATTAGGAAAAACAATGCAAAACAAAGCAGTCGGATTCAATTGCCGTCTTTGGGTTCACAGATGTATATAGTTTCAACCAGTACTAAGCTTATTAACAAAAAGCAATGATCTTGTGTTTGGAAAAAGAGCAATCGGATTATCTCTTTTTTTTGTTCTTAAAAGCTTTTGACCAATACTCCGTATTTTATCTTTTAATATTATTATTGTCTTAAATGTTCGCTCGAGTTTAGTAAAAACGAAATAGATAGATATGAATTTCCAAATTTCACTGAATCCGACTAAATTTCACTAAAACTTGTATAAGTTGAACCCTCAGAGATTCGTTTGTATTTGATTTTGAGAAAACATGAAGTACCATCTCCACAGACATCTTCCTTCTAAGAGAATTTAAAAAATTCGGGAGTAGCCTCAAAATTAGGAGGAAGTTTTTAGTCCTTTCAAGACTAAGCCAATTAAAAAGAGGGGGACTCGGACATTTTCTCACAAAAAAACAACTGGACCAATCTGTAAAATCCAACCAACCGGCATCTTTCAACATGACATTGACTCATTCAAAGCAAACATATTCCCTCTACAGAGCAAGAGAAGCAAGTTGAAGCCTTAAGGTTCTGATTTTTTGCAGAAAATGAAAATCATACAAAAGAATGTCCAACAACTTACATCATATGGTATGAGTAGGTTTTTGTGGAAAATCAATACAGTTGATATCGACATCTCCTCGAGTGAGGGTTTGGAAAAATTTCTCCATTTTCTTACAAAAAATTTGAGCGAGTTGACAAGCAGAGTACTCGAGGTAGTTGGGTAAAGTTAACTAGTTGGAAAATCGGATATGGAAAAGTATAAGTGCGATGAGTGCGGAAAGCAATTTTAAAAAGCCTGTTCATTGGGAGGGCACATGGCTTCTGTGCATAGTGAAAAAAGAAGATCAATACAGTCAAAACTGAGTGAACCATATTGTCCTGCTCACCAATAGCCGGAAAAGAAAGAAGATTTGGTTGAATAAAGCCCACAGGTGAAGGGTGCGTCGAAAGCTAAGAAAGGATAAATTCATGCAGCTCGATCTGCCTAATTAAACATTTATCCATAGGACCCTTTGTCTGGACTGATCTACGAAGAGAGTTAGTCACGAATTCCAAAAATTGACAAAGAATGGATGAAATTCTCCCATTAGTTCAATTTGGGAACACCCAAAAGGAAAGGAAGGAAGTCAAGGGTAAACTACTGCAAACCTCGGCAAGATAGACATCGCACTGAAAGATCTGGATGATTGGGGGGAAATGAAAATTTAATTTTATAAATATTCTAAAGACATAAATTTAAGGGATTTTTGACTAGAAAAAGTCACCTGTTCCTTCTTCTTGGCAAGCGATCACGGTTTTTTTTAGCAGTATTAATTTACTGTTCGTTATCTTAGTTCTATGGTGGATCTGTCTGTAATTTTCCTTCTGTTTTTGTATGGGTGAGTCTCCTACTGGGACCCAGTTATTAGTCTTCCAAGTTCATGATATTGTTTTTCGGTTATGTGTTGTCTCCTTGAGGGAATACTCTGTTTCCCGGAGGTGCTTCTAGATTTTTGACGGTTGGGGGTTCATCGAATTGGTTGTAGTTATTGACATCGATGTGGGATAGATCTTTCGGTCTGTTTTTCAAGGCCTAGTCTTATATCATTTGGCCTTCCTCCCTATGAATTTACGGTTATAAGGTTAATTATTTTCTGTCGGCTGCTTTTGGAAACAAGGTTGCAAAGATGTTGGGAGATTGAGATTTGATATCTTCGATCTCGTCTTAATCTAATTCTGCTCTAAATTACATTTTCTTTTATGATTTGTTGGCGTAGATTTTTCGAGATATGAATGATTTTATGTAATTGGATTTTTTTGCGTAAATTGTGTGGTCTAAATCGATAATTGTACTTGTCATTTGTTGCAGCTTTTTTAGTATCTACCTTCTTTGAGTCACATTTTGAGTTACCTAAAACTCTCCAACAGATAGTTTCTCATAATTAATAATTGGGTAGATATTTGTAGAAGGACACCTCATTCTAAGCACGCAGTATGAAAGGATATCCATAACAGCTGACAAAATTTATGACTAATTTCCATAAAGAGCCACCTGCTAAATCAAGCTGTCATGCTTATGATGGGTAAGCAGAAGGTATTTACTTTTTGGTACAATTGATATAATACTTTCAAGGAATATCTTCTCCCTTTATTATTGAGAGTCAAGGAAGATGTAGATTGCATTGATTGACACTTTCAATAATTTTCTAGATCTGTCCAGAAAAATGTAGTTAGTCGAGTTGAATTAGGGATAGTGTTGGAATTTTTGAAGAATTTATAGTTTGAGTTCGTGTGTTTGGGTGAATTTTTTTTTCAGAACTCTTTCGCTAATTTTTTTCTTCAGAGTCTAAACAATATCATCGGATTTGAGATTCAATCTTTTGAATGAGTTTTTTGGTATGTATCCCGGCCAGTTTTTATTCAGATCTTTAATAAAATCATTGAATCCTGACAGATCTTCCTCAGTTCTATCATTCATGACATCTATTATTATCATAGTAGAGGCAATATCGAGGATGTTCTTGTCATCGATAAAGAACTACCCTTTGAGATATTAAAATCTTAAGTCATAGTAGAAGCTGCTAATCATCTACATAGATACTGTTTTAAGAGTATATTTGAACTATGGACTATAAATACGTCTTTTTAACACGAAGATGTAGTCGTCTATGCTTTCGGAAGCAAGGACTTCTCCGAGACAACTGTTTTGAGGTACTGCAATGAGATTTTGTGTCTATTTGTAACACTTATACAGCCAAAAGGTGGAATTGTCGATGACATCGAGTTATGGTCGATTTATGATATTTGAAACAAGCTATCGAATGGTGGAGCTTTCCGAAATTTTGCAGACAATCCTCCTCCTTGTCAAAAGTTAGATGTATATTGTTGCTTTCCCCTGATTTACAATCAGTTGTAGCATGGTTTCATTATCGGGGAGCCAATCCCTTTCTATAAATTCGGCATCCTGAGCATGGATATTAATATTTGTGGGTTTGTTAAGGTCTGAAACTAAACACATTGGCATTTCAGTCAAACTAACGTGACCATTTTCTAAGATGGCCGCTTCCAGGTATTTTTATATGGTGAGAGGAGGCTTAAGGTACATTGTGAGGAAGGGAATGACATATATGATTTCGGTGTTGTTGCTGTGTCTCCCTTTTCTCCATCCGATAACATGAAGATAGAATTACTCCTTTAGTTACTCTGGGTAGATGGATTGTCTGGTCAGTTCGATAATTTTTCTGAGAAATGGGATTATGCACTGATAGATGTTTTTATCACGGTTTATAATTTTGTTCTAGATTTCCCCGAACATCTCTGAAGTCAATTGCAGAAGGGTTTTGGTATCGATTTTGAACACTTCGGAGTCATATTTGGTGATAAGTTATGGGTAGTTGTAGAAGCCAAACTTCCTGGCCTGATAGTTAATGTTTACGTAGTTGGCGATATGGTAGTCCCTTTTGAAACGTTAGGGGTTGTTGATGTGAATGGTTTTTTATTTGTTGACGGGTTTTTTCGATATGTAGATGGGAATATCCAGATACAGATTGGTCTATTAAATATTGTGGTAGAGGTAGATGAGACGACACGCATTGATTTTGAGATCTGAGTAGCTGATTCTAAATTTGTGGTAGGAAAAGAAAACAAACTAATTTTTTACAAACTACAGTCTTTCTAGGGTTTTATCCAGAAGTTCAACAACCTATGCTTTCGGATGTGGTTTGCTCAGTACTTATTAGATGTACTTGATGCTGTTGTTGAACACGTTGCCTCCGAATTACGACAGAATGACGTAGTTGGTTTGGTAAGGATGAAGGTAGAAGTTTTAGTTGATTCTTTTTTAGACTTTTATCTGGAAAGGTACCTTGAAGTTTTTTTATGATACGTTCTAGAGATGGACCATGTTTGATTTTCCTAAAACATCGAAGATAAAATGCTAAGGGTTGAATTTTTCGTTCAGCAGTCTTTAGACGTGTTTGTTCCTTAGGTATCTCAGATAGTAAACCAAGTGCACTCCTTACCCCTGGAGGTATAGTCTTAAACCCTCTTTGGTCATTTCATCCAAAAGATCATTGATGCTTTCTTAATCGACGTTGAAATTCATGATATCTCCAACTTTTATCTTGTAAAGTTAGTCTCTAAATTTTACTCTTTCAAGTCTTTAAGCGTATCCTTGATAATCCATTTACATGCTTTTCATGGTGTTGAGGATGTAGTGGACTGCATAATGATCTCTAATAAAAAGGGCTTAGTTCAGTTTCTCACTTAGGTACTTTGTGAAGTGTATTTTTGTGATTGGTGGCAGATTCAAGGGAAAATTTTTAATCTATTCTCCAACTAATTCTATCATTTACACGGTTGTAGGATTGTATATGAAATTCTACACTTTGTTGGACAATTGCAAGGTTTGACTGATTTATTGTTTGGTTTTGGGAAGATGAACATTGCCCTTTAACTCCCTTACAAACCGAATGGACAAAATTGTCGGATCGATAAAGTTTTAAAAAGTGTGTTTTAGTAAAGACTCTTGCTAAAACTCTTCAACCAGCGCAGAGTGTAAGTTAAAGTTTTTGGTTTAGGACCTCATTGGAAATTAGTAATGTTAGGTTTCGTCGATGGGAAATATTTACTTTTTACATGGAACCGGATAGTTGATGAATTTCAGCTGCGGATGATGTCTGAGAAATTTTTTATAGCCGACATAAAGTCTCCATGAGCCTTTCATGGAGAATTTGTTATTCGACATATCGATTTCCTCGATGGGAGGGTTGACTGCAAAAAGAATATAATTTTAAATGTAAGGAATAGCATGATCTCCGATGAGATTGTGATCGAGCGTTATATTCAATGCTGTCGAAGTCGCTTTGAGGAGTTCCAGTAGATAGGTACCATCACTCATAGAAATTCTGTTTCTTGAAAGATTGATGTTGGACAGTTTTTTACTTTCTTTTATCAGAGGGTGTAGATATATGAAGATTTCATCTGTTAATTCGTTGTTTTGCAGTTAGATTTCGATTAGGTGGGATAGCTTTATCCTATTCGATACAATTTACTGGAAAATGGGGCTTGTCAGACCTACTCCGGAGAGAATTAGTGAGAATGTTTGTTCCTGGAACGCGAAAATTAAGTCGTTGGCGTATTATGCGGCATTTGGGCTTCTTATCGAATATCGGTGTTGGAATCGGTGGGCGAAACCAATCTCGGATAGTAGTTTCACGAAACATCTGATTTCGAGATTATCTCCGATTTAAAACAGGTCTGGGTCAATTAGACCGATTGAGTTTTAGCTGTTTATCATGTCGATAAGTATTCTTACCCACAGTCTATTTCTTCTGGCTTGATTGTCTTAGCAAAATTAGGCATATTTTATCCACGCTTTTCCACACTGAATTGCTTTGCAGAACCTAAACCCTCTTTTTATTCCTCCGAACAGCATTATTTAAAATCTCTATATCATAGCTATGTTTTACCATTTTCCTTCGATTCAATAGAACGACTACTCCCGTGACTCTTTTGAACAGATGATTGACCCTTATTTTTTCAAAAAAACGATGTATAGACTACTCCTACTAAATGACTAGTTTAACTTCTCTGTCGTTCAAGGGAAAGGAATCTTGAAAATAGGAGGATTTAGGTACATTATGGGAAAGAGTTAATGGAGATTCTGTCACGAGCGTTCTTTTACTTGTTTGCATGCTTTTTGGGTTTACTGGATTTGGCTAACTAGTATTCTATCTCTTCGATCTGATTGCTTAGAGATTCAAATATCAAAACTCTACTAGTTGTGACAACCAAGTTTTTTTCGAAGAGGCCTGTTCTCATCGAATCCTCTTACTTGTCTATTGTGTCTTTAGGAAGTACTTGTGATGAGAATGTCTACAGGACTGATGAAAAGTATGTGCTAATCCGACTGAATCATGTTATAAAATAGTTTGAATCGAGTGATAAAAATGAAAACTAACCCGCAAATTTCATAGATATCATAACTGGTTTTTTGACTAAACTCAGTGATCGCCGTCGTTTTCTAGTTCGTCTGGACTGAATTGGTAGCTTCCAAACGTGACATTCCATTCCTCATAAGAACTGAGAGCTTTTTTTTGAACTGATGGTTTCACGAGTTCTAGTGCTTCTTGGAATACTTACATAGTTGCAATGGGAATGTCACTTTTTTTCAATTCCTTCAGCATGTGGGGGTTATCGATATTTCTTATTGGAATCATTGATGCTTCCGAGCATAGTAGATATAAATCTGCTCCAGAGTATCCTTTTGTTTGTTTTCCTAGTTTAATAATGTCATTTTCTGACATTTTAAAAGTGTCATCTCCCTGAATAACACTTTTGATGAGTCTTATTCGTCCATCTAGATTGGGCAATGGAATATACAGCCTTTTGACAAATCTCCTTCTGACGGCGTCATCCAGTTATTCAGGTCGGTTCGTTGCTCCAATGACAAGAACCTTTTCTTGCCCAGTCTTAGCTCCGTCCAGTTCCACCAAAAACTAGGTTTTTATTTTTCTTGAACTTTCCTGCTATCCCTAACGTCGTGAACTTAATAAAGAGTCAATTTCATCAATAAAAATAATGCTTGGCTATTTTGCTCTCGCTACAGCGAACAAAGTTTTCACGAGTTTTTCGCTTTAGCCGACCCATTTACTGGCTAAGGAACTTGCACTAATACTGAAAAAAGTTGCTTAGGCTTAATTAGCAATAGCCCTTCCAATCATTGTTTTTCCTGTCCCTGGAGGTCCGAACAACAAAATAGCTTTGGGTGGACTTCTTAGACCTTGAAAAAGATCTGGTCTTTGCATTGGCCAAACTATGGTTTCGTGCATTATTTTCTTAGCGAAACCCAACCCAGCTATTTGACTCCACTTCGTCGCTTTTGCCTGTTTTAAGATTTCTGATTCGATTATAGTTACAAGCTTGTGCTAAAGATTTTTATATAAGGGATCATCACAAATTCTGTCGTCGTCCTCATCACTCTGATTATCATTTTTAGTTTTTTTCTGCTGTTTGACTGGCGGGTTGAAACCAGATTTTTTCGGAACCGAGGTTCCTATCGGTGCAAAGCTACCCGTTACAAATTGAGCAAATGGAGGGGGTTAAATTGTTTTTTCTTTGGGAAAGAGAGTAGTTTTTGGATTCAAGCCATTCGAAGGTTTATTTTTCAGATCTCGCTGCTCCTGCATTTTGATATTTTCATTCAAATTTTCAAACAAAAGCTGTTTATCTTTTGACATGTACTTTTTCTCCTCAGCTTGTCTGACCATGGTTTAATTTTCTTAATTTTCGGCTTAAACTTGATCCCAATCGATGTCGAACTTTTCAATATATTCTTACTACTACTGATCTTCAAGAAGGCCGGAACCGATAATTGCTCCTAAGTTTCTCGTGGTATTCATTGCTAGTTCATTATTCTACAAGGTAACGTCATTTTGTTAATTCAGCACGGTTTGAACACTGCATAATTCCCTGAAGAGAGTATTCAAGCCGATACTGTGTTTTTATTAAAATTATGTCTTCAGTATTCTTCGACTCTAATTCAAAAGATGGAGAATTTATAGCTATTTGATCGAATAGTTCTCTTACATATGGTTTCCTAGTTGAAATTGCAAAGAAGGACAAAGATGAGTAATTTTGAGATTTATATAGGTTTGAAATATTGATACTTTTGAACTAAAAATTAGTTTTTTGGCTTTATTTTTATCAGTATAAAAATTGGTCCGTTAATAATTCATATCGTAAATATGAGCAATCGATAAACAAATCACAGAGGTACACTCTTTATAATAAACTCAGACTTGCATATTATCTAGGAGAAGAGCATTTCTACTGGCCATGTCATTAAACAATATGCCAAAGGTCGCTTTCTTGGAAAAGTAAATCATGTTCAAATATCAAAGGGTGGTTTTGCTAAATGCTACGAGTTTTAGTCTTTGTAAACCAAGAAAAAGTACGCAGCTAAAGTTATCGAAAAAGCCTCATTGACTCGATCCAAGGCCAAATAAAAGGTAACCTCGATCATAATGCAGCTTCAATCGTAGATTAAGATTCACAAATCCTTGAAATCTGCGTATGTTGTCGGTTTCCACCACTATTTCTAAGATTCCTAAAACGTGTACATCCTTTTAGAACTATGCCCCAATCAAACTTTGAATGAACTTGTAAAAAGGAGAAAAAGAATAACTGAAGTATAGGCCAAATACTATATACATCAAATCTTAAGTGCTCTGAAGGATATCCATGCTCAGAAAGTGATTCATAGAGATTTGAAACTTGGAAATCTGTTCCTGACCGAAAAACTCGAAATCAGAATCGGAGATTTTGGATTAGCTGCCAAACTTAACTACGACGGAGAACGAAGGAAAACAATGTGTGGAACTCCAAATTATATTGCACCGTAAATCCTGGAGAATACCCATCATTCCTACGAAGTTGATATCTGGAGTTTAGGTGTTATAATGTACGCGTTTGTGGCTGGAAGACCCCCATTTGAGACAACTGATGTGAAGGCAACCTATAGCAAAATCAAAAAATGCAACTATTCTTATCCAGAAACTGTTACTATCACAAGAGCTACTAAACACTTCATAGCGAAAATGCTCCAAATAGATCCTGCAAAAAGATCAACTATAGACTAACTTTTAAATGACGAGTATTTTACAACATCTCCTTTTCCCAAAACTCTCCCATTATCATCACTAGCATGTCCTCCCAATTCTCAATTCTTGAAGCAGTACAAAGTTCGAGAAACTTGTTCAGAGAGTGATAGATTTTCAAAATCCAAGTCTAATTCAAACGACTAGTAGGGCTTCGAAACTTCAAGGAGAACTGGTTCAATTAATAGAAAAGATAAGGAGATTTTGAATACGAACAGAGGGGAATAAACTGGTAAAGTACTAGTTCGAGCTAGCAGTATCGACAGAATGGAAGTAAAGCCTTCAGGCTTCCAAAGAGCGGCATCTACAGCAGCCTTGGTGGCTGGAAGAAGGCTTATTCGTCCGTAGTCAAGACCAAACACATTCACATCAAACCGTGGAGGCTTGATTTGGGTTATATATAGCGAGCTGAACCCCAAGTTCGGGATATGCTATCTGTTGAATTCCAACGCCATGGGGATGAGGTTTAACGATTCGACATGCATGATATCAAATTGTAACTTTACGATGGTTCGGTATATTGATCAAAGTTCATCAGAAAGAGGTAAAGAGGCGTAGATTTATAAGATTGGGGAGACTCCGTAAAGATTGGCTAAAAAGATGAAGATAATAACTCACTATCACCGATAGCTACTGAACAAGAAGCAATAGGATTAGCAAAGGATTAGTAACTAGTAAAGAATTTAGAGATAAAAGTTGCGTCATCGATAAACTGCGTAGACTCAATTCAAAACGTATGTTTCGAAGCATTATGGCAATAATAAGGCTAACATATTTTTCTACGCTAGTAAGGATTATCAGGTTATTTTCAATGACTATACCTAATTGTTGGTATCTGCATCTACTGGGACTGTGACTTATGTCAACAAAACCGGTGAAAGAAAATATTTTGCAAAGGCTGATTTGTAAATGCAAACCTAAGAAATTAAGAAGAGGATGAGATACACAGTTACTGTTATTGAAAATATTAGTGGCGGAGGGATAAAAAACCGGGGATAATAAATTTAGAACACCAATCCTGGGAACGTATTGGTAAGGTCATCATCTACCAGCAAGGTTTTGAAGACTGAAAAGGTGACAAGAGAATCGGAGAATATAAACCCTGGCACTGGGCTGACCAGGGCATCTTCGATGAGGAGATTTGACAACTCCACAAAGGATATGATCTTGATGAAGGGGTTGTCTTCGACTACACGGTTGCTAGGATATAAGAGAACTCGTTGAGTTTTTTCTGTGTTTATAATTAGATGATATTTTTTTCACAATCAAAAAAAAGAATAATTAAATAGATTTTTTTTTCTTTACTTTGTAGTGAAGATGATATCTGAGAATACTTTTCTTTCAAAGTACTTTCTTATGTTTAATAATATAAGCTTTTTTGTTATCAATAATAAACCAATTCGAAATAACAAAGGAGTCTGTAGTCGGGAAAAGGATAATATTTAGACAAAAATGTTAACACCTAGTAAACTGAAATAGGCAGAGTAGGAGAGGAGGAAAACCCTCCTGAAGTCTGTTCGAAAGAAATACCTGGAGTACAAACATAATAACATAGAATAGTCAACCAAAAGTTCCCATCATGCTAACTGGACACAGAGTGAACATTGATAAGAATAACTACTTTGTGATTGACCCTGAAACCACATTTTTGTACTTTACAAAGGTTGTCAAAGCTAAATTTTAGTACGTAAACTCTGTGGCATCTAAGGAGGCTATATTTTTCTTTCTGAAGAAGAATAGTTTGCAACTAACAGTATATGGCAAAGCCATGGGAGATATTTATGATTAGTTCAAGAGTGAGGATGGCTGGTTAGACTTGTTAGTTAGTCATGATGCTACTTTTTGATTATTTATAGGCATGTTTATCAATTTATCTTTAATCTTTTTAAAATTTTGGGGTAGAAAAAGTTCAGTAAGCCTATCGGGCAAAGGATACCGTGATGTTTTTTTGGGAAAAAAGTGAATAAGATAATTGTTGACTT
>JAOWAT010071449.1:0-11053 GCA_028571025.1 Longipedia americana | reverse complement strand
CGGCACGCCTCCTGTAAAATATCCGGCGGCAGTCCTTCCATGTCCTCAATGAAGTCCTGTATGTGAACTTCCCACGAGCCTTCTGACATGCCTTCCATGCGGCAAGAGCGGGATAAGCGCAGCAGGATAAACGATGCCTGTTCAGCGGTTGCCGGAGCTAGGGACCGTTCCCAGGATGCTATGACCTTTGGAAGAGCTTTCTTTACCTCGTCGCCGATTGAGGTGGGAGGCAACCAACCGGACCAATTCACACCGCTGACCCTTTCAGGACGATGCCTGTCGTCCATAAACGGCTTTAAAAAATCCGGCATCGAAGTTGTCTCGATTGCTCCTGCGCTCTGGTGCGGCGTTGTAGCCGTTTGCAGGTTGATAACTTTCCCGCTTGTCAGTCCATCCATCGTAATTTCCCTCCATTAACTTTGTGAAACTGCTTTTGCGCAGCAGAAAATCAAACGTTGCTCTCCAGCTTCCCCCAGCCTTTCCCTGGAGGCCGGGCGTACTTCGCACCTTCTCCAAGGCCCACATCCAGCCCTCAATGCCCCCGCACTCCTTCAGCCGTTCCGTGAGTTGTTTTCGCCGCTGTGCGCTGACATCCCGGACCTTGGGCAAGTCACACTCCCCCGCTAGCTCGTTCCAGGCATTCACAGCTTGGGAAATCTCATCCAAAGGCTTGAGTTCGGTCATCTCCCCTGGGGGACTAGAGGGGGAAGAAAGAACGTCAGTTCTTTCTATGGTGTAGGTGGAGGGGCTTTCTGTTTGGGTTTCTTCTGGGTTACCCGAACGGTTTGCGTCTGGGTTATCCGAGAAAGAACCGTTCGCTTTTGCTGTTTCCTTACCTTTCAATGACTTAGGGCGCCCACCTTGTGCACCGTTTTTTCTGTTTTTTTCAGCTTTTGAGGTGACATATTCCCATTCTTTTTTGAGACGTTTTTGAATCCAAAAACCGTCACAAATTATGAAAAAACGCTTAAGGACAGGCCGGTATTTCTTCAGCCATTTTGCTTTCGGCACACGAGCAAAACGAGCTAACACGTCATCATCATCGGGCAAACTGCCCTTCATTTGCCACATGCTCATGAGGAGACGCAGGTATATACCCTCCTGGCTCTCTGACAGGAAAAGCGTGTCTCCCAAATGAGCATCTACGAAGAATGGAATGGCGGGTGTTTTGCTCATGGCGATACCCTTCCTTTGCTTACGCGTGAGGTTTTCTTGCGTTTAGAACGAGCGGGTCGGCTCTTCTTCAGCGGTCGTGATGCATGAAGAAGTTCGTTTTGTTGGATAAGCTCACGGATGACATCTCGACACCCATCGAACAGCGCAAACTGTAAAGAGGCTTGCGTGTCTGTCCCTATCAACGCCTCAGCAGCGTTGATAAAGTGGTTTAACTTTGCGATGGAATGTTCTTGATTTAAAAGTACGTTGAAAATTTCACACGTACTATTCCCCTTGACGCCTTGAGACATGGCGTACCCCCTTTTTGACTGGTCTTTTCCAAACCCAGCCACAAGGGGTCTAGTCCTGGTGGCCGGACGAACAGGCTTAGACCTACCGCCCAAAAAGGAAAGCGGCGCACCCGAGAGTGCTCCTGAACGTCCGGCCATAAAAAAACTGCGCGGAGATAGGCGCAGTTCGGACGCCTTTTTGATAGACGGGGGTCTAGTCCCGGTGCTCCTCTTTCTGAAGCACGGGAGGATGCTTTCATGTATCCCCGCATCTGTCAAGGCGTCACGTTTTGTCATGTTGATATCCGTTGATGCATTGGCATCGTGACGAGTGGTCACGCGCCCGCTGCCATATGGCTCTCTGTGTTTTCTAAGGCTTGGCGTAACGCTCCGGCGCTTTCGAGAAGCTGATCCAGTTCCTTCAAGAGGAACTGACTTTCCTTCTCGCTCAGGTCACCGTCAGCGAGATATGTTCCCGCTGATTTAACAACGTCGCCAAATTCTGCGGTCATCTCGGAGACATGACGCCACCAGTCTGCATGAGTTGAAAAATGAGGAATTTGAATAAGGACGCACTTGTGATTAGCGGCGAGGTGTTCCGTAACAGCGCGACATCCTGAAGCCCCCTCGAGTTGCTTAACAACATCAATCGGCATATGGTTTTTCTCTTTGCCGAAGGCGTTAGCATAATCAGAAAGGGCCGATTTCTTTACACGGCACAGATCAGACGCCGCAATAACTCCCCCCGCTGCCTCGATTAAAGCGGCGGCAGCTTCCTTCAAACTCCCGTATGACTTGGGGCGATAGCTGAAAATTTTGCTTGTCATATTACGGCGTTACCCTGCTCTAGAGGCGTTAGTGGAACTTTCCCCTTGTGTTCCGGGTGACTCATGCGGTTAATATTCCCTATACTTCAGGTACGGATAACCGCAGCCTTTTCCGCTTCATGCGCCGACCGTTAAAGGTTTTGTGTCGCTCACGATCAAGGGCTTTAGCCTCTTCCCAAACCTTTCGGTTTTTGAAAGCGGCTTGAAGTCTATCGAATGATGCAATGGTGCATGTGCCGCCATTAGTTAATGTTTCAAGCAACTTACCGTTGTTTAAAACGACTGCGGTGACCCGTGATTCAGAGATGCCGTGCTTTCGGGCAAAGGCTCTCGTGTCTTCTATCAGCTTTTCACGAAGGTTCATTTTTATGTCCCCTATAATGACAACAGCAGCATGTGGGCATAATACATCATTGTCAAATGAAAACATACCCGGTGCCAACGCAAAAAACTTGCGGCATAATTCATGTATGTCTGATGGCCTTAAAACGCGCATACGAGCACGCCTTGAAGAGTTAGGAAAAACAGCCCGCGCCGCGTCTCTTGATGCGGGACTGGGGCCTGACGCCATCCGTAATGTTCTTAAAGACCGCGCACGATCCCCGCGCGGTGATACGTTGCGGGACTTGGCGTATGCCCTCCAATGTTCATTAGAATGGCTTTTAACCGGGCAAAATGATTCCGCCCCCGCGGAATACAACGCCCATGCAAAAGACCTTCTCAAGCGTGTGGATCAGCGATTACGTGAAATGGACTTGTCAGATCGTGAGGCAAGCCTACGAGCAACAGGAAGCGTCAATACAATACGGAGTATGCGACGCGGCAGTATTCCGGGCGTTGATAAGTTACTCAGGCTTGCCCCCGTCCTCGGGACATCTGTGAACTGGCTTGTTACGGGCAAAGATGAGGGCGACATTTCAGGCTATGGTATTGCAGCCCATAAAGAAGCAAGCCAGAGCCTTGTAGAGCGCATTAACCAGCGTTTAACTGACCTAGATATTTCCGCGAGAAAGGCGAGCCTCCTTGCCTCTAACGGTCAAAACCCCGAACTCATACGGAACATTCAGCGTGGGAAGTCGGTCAGTCCACGCGGGGAAACTATGTGCAAGTTAGCCCAGGCGTTGCAGTGTTCCCTAGATTGGCTTGTGACGGGGCAGAAGTCGGCAGAGGCTAAGGTATCTTCTCTTCCTTCTTTCTCACCCGTTCATACGAGTAATCCCTCAGATGCCCAGTCCATCCCGGAGATTAATATACGGGCCAGCGGCAACGAGGACGGCAACGGCGGACTAAAGGCGGCTAATGAGATATGCGGAAGCTGGTCTCTCCCAAGTGAGTACTTGTGTTCTGAATTGCGGATTAACGCACATTCTGCCCGCATTATAGAGGTCCAAGGCGACAGCATGGAGCCAACCCTGAAGGCCGGGGATAGGATTATGGTGAACCTCTCCGACAAGAAACCATCTCCTCCAGGAATCTTTGCCCTGTGGGATGGGTTTGGGGTTGTTGTGAAGCGTGTGGAACATATTCCAACCAGCGAACCGCCGACATTTAAAATCAAGTCAGATCATGACCAGGGCGAATATGAGCGCCCCGCAAGCGAGGTTAATATCATAGGAAGGGTAGTATGGTTTGGGAGAAAGATGTAGGCCTTGTCAAAGAATATGCTGAGAAGTGGGCAGAAGATAGGGGCATCGATCCCTACTTAACGGACCCCGAGAAGCTAGAAGAAAGATCCCTGGACGAGTTAAAAGAGACATGCGGAAAGGAAGCTACCGTATTTTGGATCCTCAGCGGATTGTATTTTTACATAGGGAGTGGGCGGTTTTTCTCCCTTGAAACCCTGATATTCTTTTTAATCGGTATGTTTGCAGCGGCTTTGATTGTCGGGATGGCCGGGTATGGGTTGCGGCGTTTCGTTGGAATATCAGTCACCAAACTAAAAATCTTTCCGTCTAAGGGGCTAGCATTTGTTCTGTTAAGTGCAGGGGGGCTTGTTACCGTTTTTGAAGCAATCGCGTGTTTTAAGGCTGCGGAGTATTTTTTTGAAAGTCGTTTTTTTGGATAAGGCGTAATTAAGGTCATAGGAGGATGTGATTTTGGGGAAACATTCAAACCCCTTTCAGCTAGACTACAAAAATTCAGCAAAACCTAAAAGTGTAAAGCCACATGTAAAGGACTTCAGAGAACAAGAGGAAAAACTCTTAGAGAACTTAAGAAAACAGTGCAGGATAGAATCTACCATAATTTGGGTGCTCATGGGACTGCTTTTATACATAGCAAATGGGCGACTTTTTTCCCTTGAGGCACTTGTATTCTTTACCATTGGTATATTTGTAGTGCGCTTGATTGTTGCCACAATCGAACGTGCGTCGCGGTTCTTCGTTATAGGGTCGACCATAGGACCGGAGGTACCATTCATTCTGTCGCATTTCGTTATCGCCCTTGAGGCGATTGCGTGTATCAAGTCTGCGGAATACCTTTACAAGGCTGTGGAATATCTTTTTGAAGGTCAGTTTTTTGGATAGAGCATAATTACCCCATCCGCTCCCACGGGCTTTGTTTATGATTAAACCAAACAAAACGCCCACGGAAACAATACACTATAAAATGATGAATTCTAACCGCATATTTTTCTTGACGCGGCACTAATACCCGCATACGCTACCCTCAACACATGGACAGTATGTCCTTAAATGAGGGGAAGTCATGAACACCGAAATCGTATGGTCAGAAAACCTTCAGGCATTCATCCGTAGAGATATCCCCGGTACAAGGGGCTATGACAAACACTACTGGGAATTTGTTTATCATGCTGACCATGTTGAACATTATCGTAAATCAGCCCGTAGAAGAGACCTTGAGGTAACCCGCCTCAAAAAGTGCGCCTACAGTGCATGTCAAGCTGCCAGAGCCGCCAATAAGGAGCATAACCACAAGGATGCTGCGCGTTTTTTGTCGGATGCAATGCGGCAAATAAACCGAATTTACGGCCTTTCCCAGCAAGCTATCTCAGACCGTGCACGCGCTGACCTTTTAGCCTCGCAAGCAGCCTAGGAGAAACACCATGACAACACATTCATCTTTAGAAGCCACACACCGCATTTATGACGAGGATGAAGACTATGTAGAGGTGCGTATTGAGGGGGAGGAAATCTCCATCAAGGACTCATTCGGTGACCATGTGAGCATGGATCACAAAACCTTCCGCACCATTGCATGTCACTTCTCTCGCTACCAACAGATGGTCACGCAGTCCGGCCTTGCGGAGGCGTCCTGACATGAAGACCACCTACACACAAGCCATCCGGCGCTGTCGTCAAGAAGCGCTCTCTATCCTCACAAACAACGACGCGACAGACAGCCTCAAAGTGTTGGCGTGGCGTTTCCTGGAACGGTGGGGAATGGTCCGTCCATGTCGTTAATTGCCTTCCTTCGCTGGCTTGGCCTGCGCTGCCCTCCCGTCACTCTTGTAAACATCCGCTGGAGACTGCATTCATGATCGAGACCTACACATCTATGAGCGATATCCCGCCGTCGTTGGTTCTGGCTCTGATTTCCCATAGTGAGGAGTGGCACCAGAACCGCCGTCTCGGGATTGGCGGCTCGGACGCTAAAAAGATCATGGGGGATAATTGGTATTCTCTGTGGGAAGAGAAGACCGGGCGCGCTGAAAGCGAAGACCTGTCTGACGTACTCAGAGTCCTTATGGGGGCCTGGACCGAACCGTTAAACCGCTACTGGTTCGAGAAGAAAACCGGGATGTCGATCAACATGGCCGACCTGGGGAACCGGGTGCACGCGGAGCACAATTTCCTACGGGCTAACCTGGATGGCCGGGTGGGGCTTGGTATCTGGGAAGGCAAGCACACCAACAGTTTCGGAAATAAAGACGAGGTTTACGAGACGTACTATCCCCAGTGTCAACACAACATGATGGTCCTGGATGCGCCGCTTTGTTACCTGTCAGTTTTCAAGGGGAACGGTGACTGGCATTACTTCGAGATTGAAGAAGACCCCGCATATCAGGCGCAACTTCTAGAACGGGAAAGAGAGTTCTGGAACTTCGTGACCACGGACACCCCACCGGAGAATGTTGACGCCGGAATGGAGCCCACCGCCCTGGATAACATGCGCGTCGTGGATATGTCCGGGGTCAATTCTTGGGCCGATGCTGCACACGACTTCCTAGCTAATTACGACGCCGCATCTGTGTATGAGAAGGCCAAGAAAGCCCTGAAAGAACTTGTTGAAGCTGATGTCAAAGAGGCGTCCGGCCATGGCGTCGTTGTCAAGCGCAACGCGAAAGGTGCTCTCACTCCAAAGAAAGGGAAATAAGTCATGCATACACAAACAGCGTCCGTTGATCTCTTCCCCGCATACAGTGACAGCATTTGCCACGTGGCCGCAGCTCTGGCAAAAGCCCAAGGCGCATTTCCAGAGGTCCACAAAAACAAAAAAGCACGCATCCCAACCAAGGGCGGCAGCGTGTACGAGTTCCGCTATGCCGACCTCAACACCATACTCACAGCGTGCCGGGGAGCGTTGACCGAAAACGAACTGACCATATCACAACTCATTCGCACTATTGGCTCGTCGATGGTCTTGCAAACACTTCTTATTCATTCGAGCGGTGAATTTCTCTCGTCAACCTTGCCGCTAAATAATAGCAGCGGTGCACAGGCGCTTGGCTCTGAAATCACCTACATGAAACGCTATGCACTGTCGTCCATGCTGGGCATTGCCGCAGATGATGACGACGACGGCAACCTTGCCGAAGCATCCAAGAAAGACAAACCGCAACAGGCGGCGTCAAATGCACGACGCTCCGCCCCCACAGCACCGAACGTTCCCACTATCCCGGTGTCCTTAAAAGAGGATGGTTCATCGGACTGGGAGACCTTTGCGCAGACGTTCAAGGCCGAAGTGGAAAAGATCAATGACCTTGGCACACTGAATACCTTCATGCGGGCACACAACGGGGCCATCTCCAATTTAGAGAAACACGCCCCCAAACTGTACGAAGAGATAGCCGACTTCACCAAAAACCGCCGCAGCTTCTTAGCTCAAGCCCCCATTGACCAGAAAGCGGGGTAGGGGGCATGTCTGGAAGTCTCAACACAGCAACCATTCTTGGTCATCTCGGTCAGGATCCCGATGTTCGTGTCTCACAAGGTGGAAAAACGTCCGTAACATTCTCCGTCGCCACCTCCGAAAAGTGGACCGACAAGCAAACCGGAGAAAAGAAAGAGCGTACCGAATGGCACCGGGTTGTCATCTTCAACGAACATCTTATTCCCATTGTTGAACAGTACGCTCGCAAAGGTTCCAAGGTTTACGTTGAGGGCAAATTACAGACCCGCAAGTGGACCGATAACTCCGGAATTGATCGCTACATCACGGAAATTGTCCTTGCCGCATACCAGGGAAAAGTCTTGCTCCTGGACAGTCGGCAAAGCTCCCTGCCGCCTCCGGCCTCAAACCCGGAAGACTACGGAAATACACGGGTGGTCTCGAACGCGCCGCCCTCCGATGACCCGCCGTTTTCCACTGACCTTGACGACGAAATTCCTTTCTGAGGCTGACATGCTCCGCTCTTCCTCTCATCTTGCCTTTGTGCGCCGTCTTCCCTGTCTTGCCTGTGGGGTTCCTCCCCAAGACACACCAATACAAGCCGCTCACCTGCGCTTTCGTGGGGGAGACGGGGGAATGGGCCTCAAGCCTTCCGATAATTGCGTTGTCCCTCTCTGTGCCACGTGTCACCACACCCAGCACACCAAAGGGGAACCCGCATTCTGGGCGGCTGTTCCTGTCCGTGACCCGCACACCATCGCACGTGCTCTGTATCAGAACTCCGGCAATGAAGCCGCTGCCTACAGTCTGTTATTTACGGAGCGGTTCTATGGATAAGCGTCCTTTCTATATCAAGCGCACGCCGGACGGCTTTGCACCCGCCGACCGTAACGCTCAAGAGATCATGATGCGCTATCCCATCGGGGCAACCTTGCAGGCCGACATTAAAAAGCCGCGCAACGTGAAACAGCACCGTCTGTACTGGACCATGATTAATGCCATTTGTGACAACCTCAACAACGTAAAGCCGGAAACCCTGCACGCCCTTATCAAGCTGCGGACCGGACATGTTGAGGTCATGCAAACCGTGCACGGCATCACGCAGCTACCGGGGTCGATTTCGTTTCATGCCATGGACCAGGGTGAGTTTGTCGCGTTCTTTAACAAGGCGGCGGACTTCATCAGAACCGAGATTATCCCCGGCCTGGATAAAGACGACCTGACACGCGAACTCCACATCATGCTGGGTGATGCATCATGAGTTACGCCGTCAATCGTCGCTGGACGCGGAGCCGCACACCGAAACCCCGCCGTCGTTGGGACAAGCGGTACACACCGCAAACCTACACCGCGCCGCATTCTAAGAACGTCAGAGCACTTCTTCATACCTGCTCTGTATGCGGCCACCCAGACGCCCCGTTCGGAATCGGGGTCAGCCTGCTCTCTGACAAGGCCGGGACATGGTTCTGTTTCCCGCATTGGAAAGAACGCCAGCGTGGGGTGTATTGAGATGATTAGTTTTCAAAAAAATACAATCGACGTCTTGACAGGTGTAGGAAGTCATGAAAGCATCCTCCCGTGTTTCAGAAAGAGAAGCACCAGGGTTCGACTCCTGCCTGTTACACGGCGCTCGTACCGCGCCTCTTGTTGCGCGGTTTTTTATGGCCGGGCGTTCAGGAGCACCTTCGGGTGCGCCGTTCCGTGTAGCGGTAAGTCGAATCTTGTTCGTCCGGCCACCAGGCTTCGACTCCTTGTGGCTGGGTTTGGAAAAACCTATACACGGAGACGCGCCATGTCTGAAAAGGGCGTTAAGGGGGAAGGTGTATCTGATTCCTACAAGATACTAATGACCCAGGAATCATCTATCACCAAGCTTGAATGTTTCATCACCACAATAGAGTCCCTCGTTGGAAGTAAGGATCACCTTCTTCTTACGCTTGATCTGATCGACGCCTGTAAGGGAATGATCAGAAACCTTGATCAATGCACCGAGAAATTAAACCGCATTCGCCTTTCGCAAGAGACAGGCGCAAACGGCGCTCGTCCTGAGCGCACATTCTCTCCCGTAAATTAAGAAAGGGGAACATCATGTCAAACATTGTACCGTTTAACTTTGAAGGAATGGACGTTCGGATTACGGACGTTGAGGGGAACCCGTGGTTCGTCGCAAATGATGTGTGTGGGATTCTTGGTTACAAGGAGCCAAGACGAGCAATAGCCGTGCATTGCAAAGGGGGGTGTAAAATGGACCTCCCTTCAAAAGGGGGCATTCAGGAAACCACTATTATCCCAGAGATGGATGTTTACCGTCTCATCATGCGGTCAAAACTGCCAGACGCTGAACGGTTTCAAGATTGGGTTGTTGGAGAGGTTCTCCCCACCATCCGTAAAACCAAATCATACAGCCTAGATCGTCAAGCATACCTCCGCGAAGCTCTGCACGATGTCCCATCCCTGCAGTTCCTTGTTCACGAATGCACGGTAAAAATCCAAACGCTTCAGGATGAGGCAAACGAAAACAGGCCAAAGCTTGAAGCTTTCGAGCGTATCACGGCGAGCGATGAAACCTTATGCATCACTGATGCTGCAAAGATCCTCGACATGCGCCCGAGAGACCTGTGCAATTTCCTATCTTACAAGAAGTGGATTTACAAACGCACGGGCTGCCGACACTGGGTCGCCTACCAGGACAAAATTCAGCAGGGTCTCCTTGAGCACAAGACCACTGAGGTCACCCGCTCAGACGGATCACCTAAAACTGCACAACAAGTCCGGGTCACGCAGAAGGGACTATCAAGGCTGGCAACAATGCAAGAACCGCAAGCCTTGATGATCCACTAAGAACACACCAAACGGTGCGGTGCAGAGAGTGCCGCACCACTGTTTAAACGTCAAGTTTCTTCTTCGCCTGAAAAACGGCAACGGAAGGAATCTATCAGGAAAGAGCCATGAAGAGCCACCGCCACAGTTGGGAGTATGTAAGTGATCTCCTCGCCTTTGCCGTTTCAATGACGTCAATCACCGCGTTGCTCTACATCGTCAACGCCATAACAGGGGGGAAGTAATGGACAAATACTATGACTATCTCGGATTCATCGCCGTGTGGACGCTTGCGGGGTGTTTCCTTCTACCTCTCACCGTGGGGGCAATCTCTCTTGCCGTGGTTATAGCGCTTTCATGCGCAGAAAAGTCCATAGAGATCATCCAAGACATCAGCAGCTTACTTAACTAGGGGGCATATCAAATGAGTACGCCTGAATACACAACATACAAATGTGAACGGTGCAGAAGGTATAAACCTATAGATCAGGTTTACAATGCTTTTGACTTTTGCAGTCGCTCGGACATTCCGGATCATCTACCAAGGTGGAACTGCCGTCAGTGCATTCTCGACAGAGTATACAGACCCGCATGTGAGAACTGCGACTCTGATGAAATAACTGCATATAAATTCGCCGTCCCCAACGATCACCTAATTCTTTGTGGTCCGTGCGTATCCAAAATGCAAACCGTCCAAAGCGCGCTTGAAGAGCGTGACCCCGATCTTTGGGAGAACGATTTCGGCACAGATGAGCCGAAAGAAGAGTGCCCGCGTATAGAAGAGGCGTGGAAAAACCTCACCGAGGAGGCAGAGTAATGTACACCTGCCCCTGCTGCAACAAGCCCAAGTCTAACGAAGAACTCCGCCGCTTATCAGATCGCTGGCTCTGT
>JAOWAT010071338.1:0-11054 GCA_028571025.1 Longipedia americana | reverse complement strand
AAATGTGTGTTCTTAATCTTATTTCAGTCTTGGTTGTCTTGACTGACTGACCAAACGTGGCCATGCATGGAAAAATTGTAATTACTAATTAAAGTTTTTTTAAACAATTTTGGTTGACAGCAACTAAATTCAAGACTACCAGGAAAAATTCATTTGCTTCTTTTAATTTTGAACCATTTATTTCTGAAATACTCCGCAATTGTTTTTAAATATCATTTATTTCAATTTTTCAAATTGTTATTTCACATCTCTGGTAACTGGTCACAAATGAACTTTATTGTGATCTTATGCGGTCAAGCGTCTTATTTTCAATCTCCTTCTTTCTTAAAACAGCCTCCCCCAAATTGTGAATGATAAGAATGAAATGATTTCCTTTAATCTCTAGAAAGGACCTTTACATGCGATTGATGGACACAAATACTGAGTGAGCACATGTTTTGTTTTGGTGGTAAAATTAAAGCATCTCATATTTCCAATTAGTTCCAAAAAGTACACACACACATAACTACAGTAACAGTAAGCACAATGTGTGTGCTAATCTTCTTTACAATATTGAGTAAGAAAGAAGCACGCGTTTCATTTTTCCCAAATTTTTCTTACACTTTTGACCTTCTTTTCAACTTTATTACAAAATCTTCCTCTGTGTTGAAAACTAATTTTACAAAATTGAAACAGCTAAATTACAAAATTCATAAGAGAGATAAATGAAATTCTAAGTTCTTATCGACATAATGTTCATTTTGTCTCTCAAGTTCATTGCTGTATTTATTGTATTATCACAATTTCCTGAGATAACTTTTTTGAGAGTTTTTCATTGTTTTTTGCCAGAACACTCTAGAAAACCCTAACCTATGCCACCATAAAATGATCCGTGTTCAATGTGAACCCTTTCTATTATTTAGTAAAAATCTAAGATCTAATAGAAATATTTTTCTGTTTTTGGGATAATTTTGCAACAGTGTACAGATGAAAGACAGATACGTTTGTGGGTATTTAGAAAAGCTGTTAGGTGTTACAAATTCTTTTAATTGCTTGTCTCAAAGTTTTAAAACAAAAAAGTCTCTTCTCTGCTTCCTAACGACCCTTTTCGAATCTTTTAAAGCCTTTCAAAACAATTTTGGCACGTGGTTTCAAAGAGAAGTAGAACAATGGTCTAAGATTTCTGAAGGAAGTCACTTTTCTTATGAATAAACATTTTAAAGAAAATTCTCCACAGTTCATTACAAAAATTAATCAACAAGATTGGAAAAATGAACGAAACAATATGAGATTTACATCTGAGGAACTTTACTTGTTTCGACTAAAATCGTATGCAGCATGATTTTCATTCATCGATTTTTCCTTGCATATTCATAAACACACACTTGTAAAATTATTTTGTTTTAGATTTTCGTAAAAATTCTTATTTAAAGATAAGTTTGAAAATTAAATTTTCCAAATATTTTTTCAGTTTCCCAAACTAGTGCCTCTTGGGTGTTTTACAAAACCTAAACTACAAATCTTGATCCTAATCCCTCTTTTAAATCTTCCTTTCATGTTTTTTCTAACTTACATTTTGCACCTTTTATTACTGTTTTAAATTTGAAGAAGTGCTTTGGGGTTATATTGCTCTAAATCTAATTCCTTTTTTCTTTACAATTGCTATATTGCTTTTGACGGTTTTGCACCACTTTTTTAAGATCAAGTACTTTAATGGATATGATGCTGGTACTCAAATTTTCGTCAGGAATTTGTAAGTTGTGAAATTGTCGAAAATCTGTGTATCTATTCTAACAAAAGAAGCAAAATTTTAATAAAATCTGAAAGAATTTTGAATAAGAAAATTATATTTTAGGTAAATACAAGTAAAATCAATACACCTGAATCACGCAATTTCAAGTTTAAAGAGATCATTAGTAAAAGATTTCTCACTATAATGAAAAAAAAACAGACTATTATTTCAGATTTAGCAAAAGAGAAAGTAATATATTTAGAATTGAAAATCCTGCTAATCCTACTTTAAGACATAGCAAGTCATAGTAATATTATTAGAAGACCAAGCAAGATTATTGAGTGTTGTATGCTCTCTCTTTCTCTCTCTATGTGAACAATGAAAATATTTTTTGGGTCACTTACTCCAATCCTCATTCACTGCATGAGTTGCATTGCACAAATTGTGTCCACAGACGAAAAACCTGCTATTTGTCAGCAGCAGATTAAGATATATCATCGACAATTAAAGGGATTTTAACTTGTGTACTACTCCTGAAAACATACCATAACAGTCAAGTCCAAAAATGATCTTTACTTTTTGAAACTTGAACTGACTTTTCACTAAGCACTCTGGCACTGCATAAAAATGCTTTGCTTAGGCCACACACAAAGTGAAAATTGCAAACACACTTTGCTCACTCAAAAAGGGTTGAAATTATATTTTGAAAACATCTAAAGCTAAAATTCAGAAGTACAAATCTTCTTTTATTGAAGAAGCTTCATGTCATCTCACAACTCTTAAAATTGAAAACCGTTATTAGAAGAAAATTTTCTTGCTTCTCCCAAATGAATAACAAATAATGTAAAGAACTTTTGAGGAAAATTCTGGTCATGAATATTTCTTTGGATGCACTTCTTCTGGTAATTTGCATGAATTGCAAATCCATATTACTTCTCCATTCATTACATATTCAAATTAGTGTAACAAGCTGAGCCAACTCTCTTTGAAATTTTTGTTGAAAATTCAAAAGCTTCTGTTTTTGCTGCTAGAACTCGCATGGCAATAAAAATCAACTCCAGTAATTGTAAACTATCAATCATATTTTGATGTTGAATTTTTCTGACAAGATAATTTTGTTGGAAATCAATCAATTTTATTGACATAAAGAATGAGAGAAACAGAAACAGGCTTTTATGACAATTTTTTTGAAAAACTGACCGCCGAATTTTCCGAAATCTGAGAAAAATTTTGAAAGTCAACTTTTGGGGGCAAAAATTAAGTTTTATATCCAATTTTTCCAAAAGTTGCCGAAAAATGTCAATTTTGAGACAAAATGCTTGAAAAACAACAATTTTGCAGAGATGGAGGTAATTTTTTGTCAAAACTGAGAAATTTTCTAAAACCAAGCTTTGAAAAATGAAAAACCACCATTTATGAAATTTCCCCCAATTTAATCAGTATAAAAACCTGTCAAAAAAGCCTGAGAAATGAGTGAAAGAAAAAAATTGAAAGATAGAAAAAAGGAGACGATTTCATGTTTATCAATGCATTTGCGTACAGTGCACATTAAAGATTGATATGATAACATCTAAATTGCTTATAAGTTAGTGGCTTGATGTTGTGAGAACTGTAGTAATATTTGAAGAGAATTGAAATCAAAATTTTATCGTTCAATTTTGATCATATAGAATTGTTATAGTTTAAATTACGAAACCCACTCCACTTGGAATTGACTCAACCAATGTCACTTCAATTATTGGGCGAGCCAATTTTAAGTGAACGCGTAATTTTCCTTGCTAGTCCTAACTCAAAACAGTAAAAGAAAATTTGTATCAATTTGAAAATTTTAACTGTTTTTCATTTCAATTCAAATTATTCCTCTGTTTCATATGTTAGTTGCAAATATCTTCCCAAATTGCCTTTCAAATTTTGAGAAAGAGCAAGTTTTTTTCAATTCAATGTGAGGTCTCGTGATCAAAGTCAATTTCGAATAAGTACACATTTTCCATTATGTTTTGTTTCACACTCTTTGCCGGAAAATAATATTGAAATGGTTTTTATGCTCAAATTAGAGATGACGTTTTGTGGCTGAAATGTTATTACGTACTGCTTAACTGTTTGGATAGACACTAAAATTATTGATTTTGTTGAAAATTATTTTGACATGATTACTACAATCCTATTTGATGGATGTTTTGGCTACAGATCATTGTTTTCTAGAAAATTTTTACTTTTTAATATTTTATCATTTTTGAAGGCAACACGCATAAGTTACCAAAATTCGTGCATGCAATATATTTAAGCCAAGAACCCATTATATGGCAATAGGAAGAAATCATAACAAATTGTAAATGGAAGGAATTGTAAAACTATTTTTAAAACTACTTTAAAAGTTATATCTTTATTTGAACCATCTATTAAAGATTTGGCCATCCGAAAATCAGAATTCATTTTATCTCATTTAAAAATTACGAAAGTCATTTTTGTCAATAGGAATTCATCATCAAAATCAATAATAAATTTCTGTGGTCATTGTGCAAATTCAACACTGCTAAAATCACTAATGGCAATTAAGGATTTTTTCCTATTTTGTAATACATGTCATTTGTAAATTAAACATTCAATCACTCCTTTGTTATTATTTTAACAAACTGCAAATATGATATGACAAAAAACTTCACTTTTGAAAACACAGTCAGCCATGAAGAGTATAACCCTTCTCTTCATTTAATTCTTTTACATCATCTACCTGTTCATCATAATTTGTGACTGATAGTCATAAAATGGAACATTTCACAACATATATTTAATGTCACTTTGTACTTGACCGACACGTTTCATCTTTCTCTTTAACAACATCATCATGATCAAATTGACTTTGGCTTCATTTCATCATTTAAAATGTCAAAATAAAAAAGCTTCAATTTGCTTTTCT
Organism: Longipedia americana; assembly: GCA_028571025.1. Taxonomy (NCBI): domain Eukaryota; kingdom Metazoa; phylum Arthropoda; class Copepoda; order Polyarthra; family Longipediidae; genus Longipedia; species Longipedia americana. The sequence goes on along the minus strand of JAOWAT010071338.1, from coordinate 6,426 downwards.
AACCAGGCAGACTTTAATTCAGGCAGCATTGGCATGAATTGGTTGTACTGTACCAGAAGTGAGTGTATGGTTCATTTGAAATAAAGATACAGACACAGAGATAGAGGTATATCAGTCATTCTCAATTAAAAGTCATGCAATCATAAAAGCCATCAGACTGGAGAGTGGAAGAGAAAAACAGGTGTCCACATTCATCACCTCAACAAAATACTCATTTCATGTGGAAAATTATTTGCTAAATTCAACTATATTTCTGAAATGAACAAAATCATTGTTGAATATCAACATAATTTTCACGTGACGCAAAAAGTATCATATAAACCAACTTTGACACTTTTAGTGGACATAATTTACACCATAATGATTGACTTCATTGTCTATAAATGCTTCCTATTTTCTGTGGACACCCTTTATCTGTTTGAAATTTGATTTCATGATTATGATGATAATGACGATGAGACTCTAATTTTGTTTGATTTGATGCCTGATATGTCTGTTTCTATTTTGGCTGCATTGAAATGATCTTTTCTGTCAGAATGGAACGGAAAAGACAAAGAAGGAGAAAACAAAAATGGTGGAATCAAAATTCGATAAAAATGACGAGACTCACAGAATGAAAATGGGTGCATTGAAAGCAGAAATTTTGAGTAAATGCAATGTTTTTTTGCAGACCATGTACAAGTTCGACATTTTCAAAATTTATTCTGTCAATGAAAAGGTAAGATTGGGAAATTTCTCTCAGATCTATCCTGTAAAACCAATAGAATCATAATTTCATTTTTATAATATCTTAATAAAAGTTTTCTAGAGAATTGAAAAGAAATTCAATGATTCTGGTCTTTAATTCCTGATAAGATTCTGAGGAATATTCTTGCAAAATTTGCTCCATGTTTAAAGAGCACAACTATTTTTGAAGTTTTTTTTATTGTTATTCCGAAGAAAATATTTTGCTTCATATACAAGCTTACATTAAACAGAATTTGTGTTAATCCTTGCCTTGTTTAATTCAAAAATATTTGCATGATGATCATAAATAAGTACTTGAGAAATACTTTCATTTCAATCTCACACAAATTACTAAATGAAAGAAAAGCTCTTTTTCCTTAACCAAATGAACGCCAAAAGAAAATTACTCTCTCATTTTCTCTCCTAACGCATTATTTCATTTTTTTGATAAATTCTTTACATCTAGAGGAAAGTTTGTTTAATAATCTATCTAATTCCAATTCATTCTAATTTTCTTCTATTGTAATGAAGTCAAAAAAGTGTGGGCGGAGTAACACAAATTCGCCTTATACAATTTATTTTCTTCTTTATAAAATGAAACTCACGAAAAGCAGATTATTTAAACAAGTGCACAGAGGAAGCACACGGCATCGACAATTTTTTTTCGTGAAATATGCATTATGTCGTGTTTCATTATCATTTTTGATGGCTTGTCAATGAGCAGCCTAAGTATGTTAAATATTAATCCACCTACCATTCATGCCAAGGTAGTGCCTTGTTTAACTAAACAGGCCGACAAAATTAATGACAGGCAGTCATTTTTGGCGTTCATTGTTTGTTTTGTGGTTTGAAGACATGAGTTATTCTAAAATTAACCCTTTTAAGACTTTGGTAGTTTTCAAAATCTGAAGTAATGTAACCAATATAACTGCAATTTTATTCATAATTGAATCATTTCTGGAATGGTATTATCATAATTATTTGATAAAAAATCAAAGTTTACCTTCTTCGTTGATTTACTCACCTTAAAATGTCATTAATGCAAAAATTGATATTGAGCTTATGTTTTGTAAAAGCTGTTGAAAAGAAGTATATTTTTAAAATTGCGTCATTCTAAAGCATTTGCAAATTCATCAGGTATGATACATTGTGACCCTGCGTCCTTTATAATTGTTAATTAGGATTTTTCATGCAATTATCCGACTCTGTTTTAATAGGGTTAATTCCAAGGCGTCAGTTCAAGGTGTACCTGCCACTAATAAGGCAAAAATAGAGTTAGCTGACTTAACTAAACTAAATTAGCAAGCTCAATTTGACTTTTAAAATATACACTTGTCACATGGCTTGTTTAAATAGTACTTCCTCGGGTTCAAAATTGAAATTGCTGCATCTTTATATAAGATTACTTGCTATTCTTGGATGGAGGAAGTGAGAATAGGAAAGAAAAAGAATGAGAATGAATTAGATCAAATTAGTTGGGCTGTACTGCTGGCTTGCTTGCTTGTTAAGGCATATCATGCAAAAATCGGAACTAAACATCGCTAAATTATATTCATTATTGCATTAAAATTTGTCACTTGTCCTCTTTTGGCGGAATTTACTTATGTTACAGCAGCCAAAAATTACTTACTCTATTTGATTTAGATATTTTAAGATGGCACTTAACTTCTTTGAACGTAAATATATATCGTGTGGGAGAAATGATTTTTTGGAAGGAGACAATTTAATCACGAGATCACACAATGGGGCTTGGGCCTCTTTCCTGGTTATGCGTCATAACTACTTAAATTCATATGAGAATAAAAGATTTGTTATGATACAAAAACGCGTCCATTCCCCATTGTGGATCATGAGAGAATTAGATATGATTACTTACAATTTGAAAGGAATGTATTTGACTTTAAGTGACAATTTTTCAAGAATTTCAAATCCAAAATGAAATGCAGCAATAGGCCTTGTTTTAGTAAATTCTTAGAAATCGGAGAAATTAGCAGACTAAATTGCAATTTATTTGCATCCAAAAATTCATTTCATGAAAATGTTGTCTACATGATTTTTAGAAATGACAATTCTAAAAGATCTTTAAAACACATCTTCATAAGAATAAGTAGACAAAGAGCAAAAAGTACTTTCTCAATTTCAATTTTATACTGACTCAAAAAGCTTATTTCACACTCTAAGGAAGAAAATTTGCCCTATTTATATTAAAACAGAGGAAGTATCATAGAAATAGAATATTCGTTTTATTTTTTCTCAGTCTCTCATATCCATAATACCTCATGCAGTTCAAAATGGCGATCCACTTTTTAAAATTCTTGGAATGAATATTTAAATGGATGATGATAGTTATTTGTTAAAAAGTCTATTGTTGAAGTCTTTTAGGTTTGATTTGCTTGGCCATTTCAAAAGATGAAACGAAAAGACTTTGAAAGATATTCACAGGCTTTTTTCAGTCAAGTCATAAATAAAATGGAGAGAATGACATAATTTCAAATGAATTTCGTAAAGAAATAAAAATCTGGCTTCAAAAATTTGAATATATAGAGTAGCAAAGAAAATTCGTTGAAATTTTGAATTGGAAAGATTTTGAATGTTTTACGAAAGCCTTTCAAATTTTAAGCAATCTTTAAGGTTATCTTTAAAGTTTCAGAGAAAGGAAAAAAGCCTGATAGAATCAACAGAGGTTGAAATTGAATAGACAGTTTATTCATATTGGATTCATAAATCACACAATTGTTTAAAACTTGTCTTCTAAAATCTCTTCTTCTGTTGAGAATAATATAATTCATGCAAGAAAAAGATGAGCTCAGTTCTAAGAACGTTGTTTTCCATTCATTGAAAGTAAAATGCAAATCATTTAACATTATTTGAGGATTAGAGAAGACTAAAGTATAATTTTCACACGGAATCTGTGAGAGAAATATTTCATTGCTTAATGAAATACCAATGAGAATCAAATACATATGAATAATCTGACTTCAAAAGCTAAAAAAATAAAAATATAAAAAGTTACAAATTTACGGTAGTTATAATGTTTTGCAATATAAAAGTATGATTTTACAGCAAAGATACTGTTATTTACTGTATTCTACATTCTTCTTTGTGAAAACAGTTATTTTGATCTTTTGTGACAAAAATTCTGATGTCACATTTTTTTTGCCTTAATTATTTGCCGAAATGAATTTCAGATTTGACAGTCTATCTCACCTTCCTTTTGGTCTCATCAAAATTCCGATCTGTTTCAGCAAACTGCAAATTTGTACCATCCCACATTTTCACTGCTTTGGCATGCATTTTATCAGTTTAGGAGGCAGTCAGGAACAAGGAAGATAGAAAGAAATCTTTTGATCTTGTTTTTAGTAGTCAGCCTCCATTATGTTAGAAAGAGGCTTTTGCTCAGTCAACAAATCAAATGAAACTCTTTCATGGAAATGTTTCCATCAAGCTCAATACACGAACCTTCTAAATGAAAGAAAGAGACCATACTATTTAAGTCTTAAATAAAGTTGATATTATTGGCCTGTAAATTCAATATTTTGATGTCTCTATTTTAAGTTTTAATCCAAGAATCTGATCAAAAATATTTTTTAGGATTTTTTCTGGGGGCATTTTAAGAATATCTAAATTCATAGCCTCAGATTATAATATTTTATTCAATTAAAATACCATTTAATTGAAAGTGTACATTTTGAAGTTAGCATAGGAAATGAAATATTTCAATTTAAGATCCTCTCCCAAGGGAATAAGAATTTTTTGCAAGAGAGGAAGAATTCTCAAAGTATGTGATTAAAAAGAACATATGTTTTAAGACTGTATATAAAATGATAGGTGGGTCTTGTATTGGGCAGTCACAGCATTGAACTAAACAGCACTTCTTTTTACAGGGTGTCCAAAATATTTATGCATTGTTAGTTACAAAGGAAAAGGGGAAATTGCTTCACTTCATTAGCAATAGGTTGCTTAGTTGAGAAGGCCATCATGAGAAACTCATTTTTTATACATTAAGCCTCTACTATTAAGATTTCTTGGGACATTTTTCTATTCTTCACAAATTTTCAGAGAAAAGCAATTTCAAACATTTATGAAGTAAGCTGCAATCTAATATTCTTTTAATATGTGTCATCTCCAAAGATTTTTTGGACTGTAATCTATGAGTTTCCAAAGTTTACACTCTAGAAAGTCTTTGCAGATTACACATATTATAAAACAGTAAATATAAAACAATATAAAAATCATTTATTTCTGTGAAATTTTATTGCCACATAATGATTGTATCATTGAAGGAGAAACTTAGCCTTAGAGAAAGAAGTTGGTGTGTGAATGATAGAGACTCAGATAATGTCCAAAGAAATCACTTCAATGAAGGGCAGAAGGTCTTGGAAGTCAAGTGAGGAATTCAAAATTAAAATTCTTTTGTGTTTTCAAGAAAAGATCTCTTTGGCAATCAAACAATCAAAAATGTGCAAAGACTATCTGAAATTATATTGCTGTAATAAAATGTAATGTGAAAAAAATCTGACACACTCGATGCTAAATAATTGTCTTTCGTCTTAGATTCAAAATTCAAAGATATGATGATTCAATAATTTTACTTTGAATAAGATATAACTTGATCTAAAATAAGTTGAACCCTTACTCAAGTACATTTTCCGAATCTTGTTGAATTTTGTTTACCTAACTAGAGGCAAGATGAAAGATTCATTTTAAAAATTACAGGAAATTGTAATCTATGTCTTGTTTATCTTTACAAGAAACAATTTTTGGGGAAATTTGACATGTGATAATGCCTTCTCTGTCCATTTATACAGTTTTTAATTTTCCTAATACAAGTAATATGATATACTTGAGTTACTAGTAATGTATATTAAAATGATGAATATTTCTAATACTCATAATGTCAATTTCAAATTCAAGCAAATTTCTCTTTTTTGCAAAATCTCCAAATCCTCCTCCTCCCATCTTAAAACGTCTTTTCCCATTCTCCCCATTTCTTTTTTTATTTTCTCTCATCTCATCTTCCTAATTTGAATATCATTTCTCTCTTTCTTCTTCATCTTATTTTATTTTATCTTCTCCAATTAGTACCATAAAGAGATGTTTTGAACTCTCTCCTCTCTTTCTCCCCCTTTCTCTAACCATCCATCCATAATTGGCTATTCTGAACAGAACAATTTATTTCTTACATTACGAGTATTTAACGATGGGAATAACACGCAAACCATGCAAAGGGGCTGCTCAGTCACAGAGTCACTCTGCCTGTCTTTCTGTTGTCTTCTTGTCGCTCTATGCTAAATAGAGAAAAAAGAAAGACTTTTCTTGTCTATTTAATTTGATGGCTGTCGATCCAAAACATTCACACAACTTTCCATAGATGGACATTAAATGAAAAGATGATTCAACCCCCTTTCAAAAATTTAATTAAAAATTAAATTTTAGAGCAAACTCGGACAAAAATTCGATTTCTTTTTTGTTAAACATGTTACACTCTCTAAATAAATGAATGGTGGTATGCACATCTTTGCAAATAAAAGTCAATGAGTTCGAATCATTTCATTCTTCATCAGCAATTACAAGCTCTTTCTTTGGTTGTTCATTTTTTCTCCATTTCCTACTCATGAAAGAGAACACACAAACACACACACACACACACACACACACACACACACACACACACACACACACACACACACACACACACAC
>JAOWAT010071227.1:0-11055 GCA_028571025.1 Longipedia americana | reverse complement strand
TAGGGACATCTAAATGACATTTTTTGGAAAATCTGAGATCAGATTTGAATTCTACAGATCAAAATCTATTAGAAAAATTTGTCAAAACTTAATTTTACGATCCCCTGAAACACCCTATTAAGAGTCTATGATAATTCATAACTGCAAAGTAAAGCTAGCTGCCCACTAAAATCAGCTTTTTCTAATAATAGGTCAAATCCATCTCCTATAATCCACTATCACTTGATGATGTAAGGAAACATAGCAATGAAAATTAGAATAGAACTATTGGATTCAATAACTTTATCTATAAATCATTGTGATCGTTGATTGGAATTCAATAAAATATGTGAATCTGTTGAAATTATTGATTATCATAAATAGTAAACCTAGACTCTGTGAAAGCTAAAAAATATGGATATGTAATTATGTATCCATTGAATTTTTCAATTCTTAAACAATATTAGTTCTTGTGCAAAATAATTGAAAAAGATCTTTATTTTCCTAAAAATTTAATCAATATTCCGTCGAGTAGCAGGTAATAAATAGAACAGCAAATGCTTTTGAACTCTTTTAACAAGAGCTATGATCCATAGTTATGTGAAAATTGTCAGGTTGAAAAATTCTTCGATTATTTCCTAATATAGGGGAGGAATCAAAGATTATTTTTCAATTTTGGTTGATTCCTTAAAGAATTTTGTGATGAAAAATTTTTACATATGACAATTACATTCTTACAGATTATAGCTTTTAAATGTCTAAATTAGAAATAGAATAGCAATATAGTTTTCCTCATAAAAAATTATAATGACCTCTATGGCGATATTACTTATATATTACACCAAACTAAAATATTTGTCTTTTCATAGATTGGCAAGGTATCTGGTGAAAAGGACCCTTTGAACTTTGATGTAACTGGTCTTGAAGAAGGAGAAGAATACCTCTTCAGGGTCACAGCCATCAACAGCGAGGGAGAATCTGAACCACTGGTTGCTGATTGTGCCATTAAAGCCAAAAATCCATTTGGTAAGTGTGTTTTACTTATATTGGCTGCAAAAGGGAACACAAAAAAGATTTCCAACATTCTTTTAATTGGTCCCAATTGCTCACTAATAGAAGCATCAATGAACTTTAGAGAGAAAAATTATAAGATGTTTTTAGTTTCTGAATTGTTATTATTGTTATCAAAATGAATATGAGGTATCCCAATGGAATTTTGAAAATAAAATTTTGTGCAATTTTCAGAAAATGGAAATTTAATTTTTCTGTTATGTAGTAATTTCACTGAAAATGCTACCTTCAAGCTCAATTTTGGGGTAGAAGATGGGAGATAATTGATGGATATAGGGTCATGATGGATAAAGTGCCAGTACTGATATAGTGACATCACAATGGATATAGCGTCGGTGCTATATTCGTCGTTATGAAGTAAAGTTGAAAAAGTGTTGCTATATCCATCGTCAAAATCAGAGCTATATACATCTTGGCCTAAAAGAGGTGTGATGCTATATCGGTCTTCTACTGTACTTCTTTTTACATATATAAGATTTGATTTAGATCTTGCTGAAAATTGTAAGCTTCAAAAATCCAAAATTTCAATAAATTTCAAAAGTCGGTTTGGACACCTCATATGAATGTTTGACCTGATTCAGCTTTTCACATCTTTTCTTAAAAGATCTTTAACTGCTTCAAGGTTGCTACTATTAAATCAATGACAATTTTAAAAAGAAAATTTAAAGGAAAAATATTGAAATCATATCCTTTACTTGTAATTGCTAAAGGCAATTTTTTCTTGTTTTGGAAGTAGCAGTAAGTTTTGATCATAAACTTATGAAGTTATAAGTGACATTTCCAGATCCCTGCTATATTATTAGACTTATGGTGACAGTCATCTTAAGACAAGTGTATAAATGTATCATCATATTCATAGTATTAAAACCATTTTAACAAATTTCTTTACTTTTCATTTTGTCCCAATAGGAAGTAAGTATCATGATCTACTGAAAAATGTCCAGTCTTGGTTCTTATTTTGTCTTTGTATTAGAAGCATCAAATAAACAACAGCATTGAAATCTTTGACCAAGATTTCCTCATATAAATCTTTATTCAGATGATTTCTTAGAGATAAAGTGGTCCAGTGATGTCCAGTGTTTTTTGAAGATTTTTAGTCCAGCAGCATTGATTCAAATATTAAATTTTCAAACATTTTTGATATTTTTCATTAAATTCATATGAATGTTTTCAAACCAATCATATTTTTGTTAGAATGAATAGGGAAATATTTTCTTAGTTATAGGTACATATGATGTCTTAATCTCATTCCCAAATGACTTCAATGAAAGCATGAGGAAAATATCAGTCAACCTTTATTCAAATTTAACTGCTGACAAATTGGTTGATGGGAATGAGATTCGTCATTTACTTATCAAACTTACAGTATTAAAATGTATTATAATAATTTCCTCTAGATAAACCAAACCAACCTGGTACACCAGAAATTTATGATTATGACAATACAAGTGTGGACTTGAAATGGACCCCACCAAATTATGATGGTGGATCACCAATTACTCACTACATAGTGCAAAAGAAGTACAAAAATAAAACTGAGTGGGAAAATTGTGGAATTCATGAAACCCCAACCGGCAATGAACCATTGCAATATCATGTTGATGGATTGAAGGAGAAAACTGAGTTGCAATTTAGGGTTATTGCAGTTAACAAGGGTGGAGAAAGTCCACCTTCAGAACCCACTGGAATGCATTTGGTTAAACATAGGAAATGTAAGATGTCTGGCAATTTTTGCATGGCATGTTATGTATTGTCCATTCGTTTCCTTCTAGATGATATAATTATAAATTTCACAAAAATTGTCATTTCTATTAATAAATAATTCCAAATCGAGACATTCCCATATTGTTCCATGTTTAGAATGTACCTTTCAACATAAAAATTCAAATTTTGAAGAAAAAATTTAAAAAAGTTTTGGTATTGGCCTGTACTTGACATTTAAAAATCATATCATAAAAGTATTATAATAAGTGCAGTGCTCCCCAACCTCACTAAATAGCTTTAAAGTAAAAAGATTTCCCTCAGTACAGCCTGAGTTTTTAATATTTCGGAAAAAAAGACTTTCATCGACATTTTTAGACAATTTAGATTAATCCAAATTGGGAGAGGCAGAAATTTAAGGTTGTATCTATTGATTTGAGATGATTTACTATTAAGATTGCTAAAATATCTAGGAAAAGGCACAAAGTCTAAAAGTAACCTTTTTGGATTTTTCAAAAAAAATACAGAGGTGAAAATATTTGTGAAATTTATTTTTCCTGAATTTGTGTTTCTCAGTCAAATATGAGTCAAATGGGAGATTAGATTTAGGCTACATCTGTTCTCACTTAACTTAGTTTCTTCAGTCATTTATTTCCTCCCATCTTTTTATTCTTCTTGTCCAAAGTTTCCTTGTTGAATAACTGTTCTATTCTCTTTTGCATGATATACAATCTCATCTTGCATGGATCTTAATCACATTATTGTTTGCATGAAACTTAATATTGGTCATATTCAAACATCTTTCTGTATGATTCTAGGATAGTCCGCATGTGCATGGGGAGTAATCAGATTTTATGGATAAATTATTCTACAAAAACATGATATACAACACTCATCAGTCTAATATAAACATATATTTGCAGTGAAACCTAGAATTGATAGAACCAATCTGAATACAACCACAATCAGAGTTGGCAAGCAAATCTTTTTGGATGTTGATGTAAAAGGTGAACCAACTCCAGATGTGAAATGGTACCTACTAGATGAAGAAATATCAACAAAAGACAACTTGACAATTGAAAACATTCCCTACAACACAAAACTGACAATAAAGGATGGACAAAGAAAGAATACTGGCAAATACAAGATTGTGGCTACCAATGAACATGGATCTGATGAAGAGGTTGTTGAATTGGTAGTCCTTGGTCCACCATCTAGGCCAATGGGTAAGATTCTATGATTCTATGATTACAGTAATTCTTACTAAGAATTACTGTAATCATGTATTGACTTTTCCTTTCAATTCTTTCCTAATTTTAGAATATGCAATTAGCTCAACAGTCCTATACAGTAAAATCAACTGGTGGATTAGAGAGGTTTTGAACACTAAAAATATAATTTCCTTCCTTTACAATAAATATTGATAATATTTTGTTCCACACATTTTTATTTATCATGTAATATGATCAGAGAGTTATGTATGTAATGAACTTTGATTTTACTGTTCGAATTATGTAAATTGGTTTCATTTTATGAGACTTAGAAGTGAATTTGTAAGACTTACTTTTCAAGAAAATCACTTCCTCTGGTGCAGGGTCCACCAATTGATTTTACTCTATAGGTCTGTTGAGTAGAATCACATCAAGAAATTTCAAAAATCTGTTTTGGAAGTTAAACTTAATATCTCAAAATTTGGGTGTCCATTTTGAAAAGAATAAAATAGCCAGGGTATGAACAATATTTGATCATTAATAGTTCATCTCTACTATTTCTTTTCTCTTCCAGGACCATTGGAAGTAAGTGATGTCACAAAGACTGGATGTAAGCTCAAGTGGAAACCTCCAGAAGATGATGGAGGAAAACCAATCACTGGATACATTGTTGAAAAGATGGATAAAGCAAGTGGCAGATGGGTTCCAGTTACTAGAACTGATGGAGATGTAACTGATTGTGATGTCAAAGGACTTCAAGAAGGGCATGATTATCTTTTTAGAGTCAAAGCTGTCAGTGATGAAGGAGAATCTGAACCACTCGAAGCTGATACTGCAATTAAAGCAAAAGATCCCTATGGTGAGAGAAACTATCCAATATGTTTAACACTGCATGGTCTTGTTTTCCTAGAAAGAAGCAGATGTGCATGGAATATTACTGTCCAGGATTCATGAGAATCTTGTCTATAGTTCTGCATGATTTGTGTTGTCATTTTTATTTCTATTATCTTCAGTCTTCATTCATTTCTCTTCCTTTGGTTATCTTCCTGAAGAAAAAAAATTATTTATGATTTAGTTTTAGGAATTAGCATAAATTGCATGGGATAATTGGTTATGTGCATGATATAATCAAAGTATTATCATATTTTTATGATCAAATCTCAACTGTTCTATATTCTGTCTCATCTATATCTATTCTAATATTTCATTATTTCTTTCCTTCCATGCTTATGCCTTTCAGTGCCTGGTGAGTCAATAGTTGCTCTGCTCTGTATATTTAAATATTCTAAATCTGACTAGATGAAGGTTTTATTATCTAAACAGCAAAGGATATCTATTTACAAAATAGTCATTCTTAGGTGTAAGTCTAAGATAAAATGATTTTATTAAAACTATAAAAAATAAGTTTGATTGTGCTGTCATATTTTTACACTTGTCATGAACTTTCTATGAAGTTTGAAATTCACCTAGCCAAAATCTTTTCAGGTCCCCCTGATCCACCTCAAAATGTTCAATTATGTGACTGGGATTCTGATAGGATGGACTTGATGTGGGACTTTCCCAAGAGTGATGGTGGTGCTGCCATTAAACATTATACTGTTGAAATGAGAGAAGCCAAGGCTGGTGCATCATGGACAGAAGTTGGCCAGTCAGATGGTCCCAAGAGATTTTATTCACAATCTGGTTTGACAAAAGGAAAGAAATATCAATTCAGAGTCAGAGCAGTTAATAAAGCTGGACCTTCAGAACCAAGTGAGCCAACTGCAGCTGCAGAGGCAAAACCCAGGAAATGTAAGTATATTAGACATCCTTGAAAAAAATTTAGATGTTCAAATTGATATATTTCGTTTTATTTCATGCTTGCAAAGCAATGCAATTTTCATCTCAAATTCTAATGTTCCCGACTCCAATTACGTAATATTTCATTGATTGCAAGACCATTTTAAATGCTTAAATTCTATATTTCAGTGGCACCAAGGATTAACAGAGATAAGGTTTACAAGGACAAAATCTGGTGCCGAGTTGGAAAAGCTTTGAAGTTAGAAGATGTTGATGTAGAAGGTGAACCACCAGCGAAGGTTACATGGTCATTTGGTGGTGTTGATCAATCAACACTTGATGAAGTCACAATCACAAACCCAGATTACCTCACTTCTATTGTTATCAAAAATGCTCAAAGGAAGCAGACTGGCATGTACAAAATATTTGCCAAGAATGAGCATGGTACTGATGAGTGTGAAGTGGAATTCACAGTACTTGCCCCACCTGGTCCTCCTGAGGGACCATTGGAAGTGTCCGATGTTCACAAAGAAGGATGTAAACTTAGATGGAAAGCACCATTGGATGATGGTGGTGCACCAATTGAAGCTTACTTGATTGAGAAAATGGACACTGAAACTGGAAAATGGGTATCATGTGGAAGAACCAATGGTGAACTAGAGTGTGACCTTGTTGGTCTTGAAACTGGAAAAAGGCTTAAATTTAGAATTAGAGCCAAGAATTCAGAAGGAGAATCTGAGCCATTAGAGGGTCCTGATGAAGCTGTTTTGATAAAAGATCCATTTGATCCACCAGGTCCTCCTGGTATGCCAGATATTACTGACTGGACTGAATCATCAGTAAAACTGAAGTGGGAGAAGCCTCTTAGGGAAAATGGTGCTCCAGTAACTAGTTATACAATTGAATACAGAGAAGCAGGAACAAGTGATTGGACAACTGGTCCAAAAGTCAAAGCAAAGAAGTTTCCAGATGGTGAAGTTACTGGTCTTGAACCTGGTAAAAAGTATGAATTTCGTGTAAGAGCTGAAAACAAGGCTGGCTTGGGTGAACCAAGTGAACATACAAATCCACATTTCATGAAGGCCAGATTTGCCCCACCAGTTATTGACAGAACAAATCTAGATACAAAGTCTGTAAAAGTTAACCAACAAGTTGTCATTGATGTGGATGTTTCTGGTGAACCAGCACCAGAAACAAAGTGGTTCTTTAATGGAGAAGAAATCAAGAATACAGATGTTATCAAGACTAACCATTCTCCCCATCATACTAAGCTTATGTTAATCCCAGCAAAGAGAGAACATCTAGGAAAGTACACTATTAAAGCTAAAAACTCCTCTGGGGAAGATGAAGCAGTTGTTGAACTTGTGATCAGAGGCAAGCCCACAGCACCAATAGGTCCATTAGAAATCTCTGACATTACTAAGAAAGGATGTAAACTTAAATGGAAGCCTCCTTTGGATGATGGTGGAAGTCCCATTGAGTATTATGAAATTGAGAAACTTGATCCAATTACTGGTCAGTGGCTACCATGTGGAACATCACCTACTTGTGAAGCAGATGTAAAAGGTCTCAGTGAAGGAAAAGAATACAAATTCAGAGTGAGGGCAGTGAACAAGGAAGGTGAATCTCCAGACTTAGAGGGAGATGAGTCTATAATTGCTAAAAATCCATTTGACCCACCTGGCAAGCCAGACAAACCAACTCCAATGGATTGGGGACCAGATTTCTGTGATCTGAAGTGGAAACCACCAAAGGATGATGGTGGCTCTCCTATTACAGGATATATTATTGAAATCAGAAATAAAGATAAGAGAGCATGGAAGGAGGCTCTTAAGACAGATGCAAACACATTGTCAGGCAGAATTGAGGCTCCGCCAATTGAGGAAGGCTGTGAATATGAATTCAGAGTAATTGCTGTAAACAAAGCTGGTCCATCAGAACCCAGTGATCCTTCAATTACCATCAAAGCCAAAGTTAGGTTCCAAAAACCAAAGATTGACAGATCAACTTTGCAAAAGAAAGTACTTCATGTGGACCAAATGTTGAGAATTGAAGCAGATTATATTGGTGCACCAGAGCCAACGATTACATGGTATTTACCAAATGGAGATGTTCTCAAAGCTGATGATAGGTATAATTTAGATACAGAAGATTATCATACTTCACTTATCGTGAGAAGAGCTCAGAGAAGTGATACTGGCATTTACAAGATAATTGCAAAGAATGATCAAGGAACAGATACAGCTGATGTGGATGTCACTGTTGTATCTGTACCATCCTGCCCCTTGGGTCCAATTGATGTTGACAATATTACTTGTCACTCATGTCATTTATCATGGAGACCACCAAAGGATGATGGTGGATTGCCCATCAAGTATTATACTGTGGAGAAAATGGACACTGAAAAGGGAGTCTGGGTACCTTGTGGAGAAACTATGGGTAAAGTTACAGAATTTGATGCAGAAAATCTGAATGAAGGAACACTTTATCAGTTCAGAGTTAGAGCTGTTAATGATGAAGGAGAAAGTGAGCCATTAGAAACAGAAGCAGCCACATTGATCAAAAATCCATATGACCTTCCTGGTCCACCAGAAAATGTTAAAATTAAAGACTATGATAAGAGATGGGTCAAACTTACTTGGGAGAAACCAAGAGATGATGGTGGTGCTAGAATTACTCATTATCTCATTGAAATGAAAGAAGAATTCTCTTCTAGATGGATTAAGGCTTGTGACACTGACACAGATGATTGTAATTTCAAGGTTACAGACTTGACAGAAAATAATAAGTACAAGTTTAGAGTAAAGGCTGTAAACAAAGCTGGAGCTGGTCCTCCATCTGAACCCACTGAAGAAGTGACATGTAGAGTGAGAAATGCTCCTCCAATCATTGACAGAACCAATCTTGATCCAATCAGAGTCAGAATTGGAGAACCAATCAAACTGGATGTCAAAGTTACTGGTGAACCTCCAGCTGACAAGAAATGGATCCTCAATAAAACAGAAGTTAAGAATTCAGCTGTATTGACAATCACTAATGAGGACTATAAGACAAAGTTCCACATTACAAGTGCCAAGAGAGCTGATACTGGTACTTATTTGATCAAAGCAGAAAACAAAAATGGTCAAGATGAAGCTGACTTGGATATTCTGGTAGTTGGTCCACCAGACAAACCACAAGGCCCACTCAGAGTTGAAGACATCTTTGCTGACAGATGCAGAGTGGAATGGAAAGTTCCAAAAGATGATGGTGGTAGTCCCATTACACACTATATTGTTGAAAAGATGGATATGGCAATGGGCAATTGGGTTCCCTGTGGAAGAGCAACTGAATTGTTCTGTAATATTGAAGGTCTTGAGGAACTGCATGAATATCAATTCAGAGTGAAAGCAGTTAATTCTGAAGGAGATTCTGAACCATTAGAAGGCCTTGACACAATTATTGCAAAGAATCCATTTGAACCACCTGGCCCACCTGGTAAACCAATAATGACTGATTTTGATTATGATCATTTTGATCTTAAATGGGATGAACCAAGAAATGATGGTGGATCACCAATCACTGGTTACATCATTGAAAAGAGACTGGCAAATGATGATTTGTGGACAAAATCAAACACAATCAAACAAAAACTTGAATTCGGAACAGCAACTGGTGTTGATGTTGGTGACACCTATGTGTTCAGGATCAGAGCAGTCAATTTAGCTGGTCCAGGAAGTCCAGGCCCAGAAAGTGATAATCTGACATGTAGATATAAGAAACTTAAGCCAAAGATTAATCGCAGATCTTTGAGGGAGATCACAGTTAGAGTTGGAGAATCAATTGAATTTGATGTTGACATCCAGGGTGAACCACCTCCAGATGTTACATGGTCAAAGGACAACAAAACACTCTCTGACACAGAAATGAGACAAATCAAGAACAAGCCATACAAAACTAGGTTCTATGTTGATGAATCAACAAGAAAAGATGATGGAGTCTACCTTATCACTGCAGTCAACATTCATGGAAAAGATGCTGCAGAGGTTAGAGTCAATGTTATTGATAGACCTGGACCACCTGTAGGACCAATTGAAGTTACAGGCATCCACAAGAATGGTTGCAAGTTGGCATGGAAAATACCATTAGATGATGGAGGTCGACCTATTGAAGGCTATATTGTTGAGAAATTGGATGTTGATACTGGCATTTGGTCTGCTGTTGGAAACACAACTAGCCTGAACATTGATGTGACTGGTCTAGAACAAGGCAAGCAATATGAATTTAGGGTCAAATGTTACAATGAAGTTGGAGAATCTGACAACATTCAAACTCTTAAACCAATCACAGCTAAGGATCCATTTGATGTGCCAATGCCACCAAGCGCCCCTGATGTTGTGGACTGGAGTGAAAGTCACATGGACTTGGAATGGAAAGAGCCCATTGATGATGGAGGTGCTCCAATTACTGGCTACATCATTGAGAAGAAAACTAGACATGGTCTTGATTGGGTTCAGTGTGGCCAGATTGAAGGAAATAGATGCAAAGGAACAGTCAATAACCTGACTGAAGGAGAAGAATATCAATTCAGAATAATTGCATTAAATAAGGCAGGACCAAGTGAACCTGGACAACCTTCAAGGTTGAAAGAAGCCAGAGCCAGATTTAGTAAGTATCATTTGACACAAATATTTTAACGTTTATCAAAACTAAAACAGAATTTGCCAACTTCTTAAAGAAAGGTAAAATGAGCAAATGATATTGGTACTATGCCTAGACTTAATCTATTTTCTTTTCAATTTTGGTTCATTTTTAATATTTTTTCATATTAATATGTTTTATATAAAATTTTGCTACCATTGAAAATCATTTGCTGAAAAAATTAAGGCAAAGTCCAGATTTTCTCTACAATGCTTCAAATCTCATTTTATAAATCATTGAAATACCCTATTCTCAATGAAAATGAAAGTCAAAATCTTATGTTGCACCTGACAAAGTGATGATTTACAATTGTCTGTCAATTTTGTCCATATTTGAGGTGCTCCAATTGATTTTGGTGATGAGGAAAATTGTAAAATTGAGGAAATTGCATTTAAAGTTTTCTGTCTACTTCATAAATCTCAAAATTTTCCATTTTGTTTCTTTTATAGTGAAACTTTGAGACACTGCTGTCTGAAATTTTGAATGAAGTTTAAAAATGGTCAAGCCCTTAGAAAATAATGAAAATTTTTCATTGCTGATACCCACTGGAGTGCCTTACTCAATGAGGTTTAAATTAAGACAGTATATCAAAAGAACCTGATGATTTATGTACTGTGAAGCCTAGAAAAACCCT
>JAOWAT010071116.1:0-11057 GCA_028571025.1 Longipedia americana | reverse complement strand
ATTACATGAAATTTTCGGTCATTACATTGCCTCTCGACTCTTTATACACTCGCCCCTTAAGATTATATACTATATAAAATTTTCATGTAAATCCATCAAAAACCATCAATTAATCCATACCACCGTTAAAATAGTACAACGCTAAATCCGTCTTTGATTGTATTATTTTTGTCAATAATTTTGGGTGCAATTCACTTCTGATTTAGAACAAAAACATAGAAAGCAAAACATTGCAAGAATCTATCCATGACATCTGTCAATGTAAAAAATGCACCCAAATTTATTGTCAAGATTTTTTTTTTCATAAAAGACTCAAATACACTATCAGTTTTCCTAGCTCCTTCATAAGTATGGTTTTTTGCATTTTTCTTTTCTTATAGACCCCTAGGATCCAAAGAATTAGTGGATGTATAAAAGAAATCTAAAGTTTTGTGAATTGGAGGGGGGGGGGATCAGAAACACTATATAAGTTCACAGCTCCATAAGGGAATATTGAAGCAAAACAGCCTCAATTTTCATGTTTGCAAATGGGGGGGTCCGGCCCGCCAATTTGTTCAATATATAGATTTTGCCCGTCATGTAAAGTATTTGGGCATCCATGCTTCATAAGTTAAATGGAACGCCTGGTCTTAAAATGGCTTTTTTCTTCTTTTCTCTTTCTAAGACAAGTTAAAAAAACTTAATGGATCAACCTGAAACTTTCACCAATGATGCGTTTAGATATTTTCAGTGATTTTTGGAACTTTCAGAATTTTTTTCAAAATTTTGGCCATTTTTGACGCCAAAAGTTACTACAATAAAAAGGAAAATCCTTCTAACTACTTCAAAACTTAATGGATCAGCCTGAAACTTTCACGAATGATGCATATGGATATTTTTAGTAATTTTTTTAACTTTCAGAAATTTTTTCAACATTTTTTGGCGCCAAAAGTTACTTCAATAAAATTGAAAATCCTTCTAATTTCTTCAAAACGTAATGGATCAAACTAAAACTATCACCAATAATGCCTTTGGAAATTTTCAGTAAGTTTTTGAACTTTCAGAATATTTTTTCAAAATTTTACCCTTTTTTGGCAACACGTCCTTGTTGACTTAAAAGTGACAAAACTGATACCCACTGAAGTAAACTTTATATACCCAGAGCGACCTGAAAGTAATGAAATGAAACAATTTTTAATTACCGTTCATTTCTGGGGTAAACTCTTGGCTTTATATATGATGGTCCCCTCATCTTTTAACAATTTTTTAGTTTTGCTCATCCCCTTCTTCAATAAATAGTTTATTATCTAGAATTCAAATTGAGACACCCTAGTTTTATTACTTGCCAAAAAAGCATTGTTTGCGACAAAAGAGGTTCCACCATTAATTTACCACTGAACCCACGATACAGTCTTAAAGTTGTATATTTTCCAATACAGGTTTTTTTCGCAAAATTTTTGAGAAACTCAGGCCCAAAATCGGTCAAAAACTCAATTTTTTCGCGAAAAACTTAGAAATTTTTCAAAAAACTCAGGTCTGGAAAATTGATTATGTAGTAAAATTTTCAAAAAATGACCAAAATCTTTCAAAAACTCATCTTTAAAAACGCAAAAACTCACAAATACAAGATTTTACGTTATTTAATAAAACGTAAATCTTGCGAATAAAAAAGCCTGTATTCATTTCTGGAAGATATAGAATTTGATTTGTGACTCCGATTTCTATCAAAATAAATATAGCAGAATATTTTATGAAAGAAGGAAGAATGGATGCCTATTGTCTTCAAAAATATAATGCAGAATAATAAAGGAAGCAACTTTAATTTGAGTTTACCTTTGGATGAAAATAAAAGTTAATGGGCACAAAAGTAATTTAAAAACAATAATATAAACAGTTTTATCTGGTTCTTTCTTAAATTTTCCTTCATCAGATGAACAAAATAAAAAAATAGTGTTTAACTCATTATAAATCTTATTAATCAAGTCTATGAAAAATCTTAACCACATTTTCAAAATAATCATTAATGTCTATAAAGAAAATAGAACTGGTTTTTGCTTTATTTACAAGGAAAATATGCAATCATTGGTAATTAAATAGTTTTTGTTTCTGTTTCCTCATGAAGAAAATTGGGTCTGATATAAAACAAAATTGAGTCTGATATAAAACATCATGATGGAAAGATTGGATACCTGAGTATAGGCTTGGCAGTATTCTTTTGTTTGTACTTGTGGCAAAAAATGTATTTTTATAATAACCCCTTTTTTCCGTGAATTCCATATTTTGCTTTGTTTAACTTTTTATGACTTTAAAAATAAAATACTCAGAAAATTTACCAGAATCTAATTTTATGCTTAAATTTTCTCAGAAAATTTGCATATCTATCAAAATCAACAACATGTCAATTAAAATCAATTAATTTTATAGCTTTTTAATATGTTTAGCCAAAAAATAAATAAGAATAGTAAAAAATTCGCAGGGTCTTGAATTTTCCAAACGAGGTCTAAATTCTCTTCCATGTACTAAAAGATCACCCTAGTAATAAAATACAATTTTATTTTTTGCTTACATGAGTTGATGAAAGCACTCTCTTCTTATATAGTAAAATGACCAATGAAGTACAAATTGCTTCTATAGAAGACGTAGGTCTCGTCATGACAAAATATGACATTCCATTTAATTACAAGGTTATCTTTTGGAATATGAAAAACAACTAGGAATTCGTTGGTTGAATTTGAAAAGGTCGATTTTTCATTGTAGTGTTTTTATAGCCTTAAAATAGTGTCCTTCCAAAATACTTTCTCAGACTTCCAAGGAGTCAAAATAATATCTATCATAATACAGCTCTTGTTTTGATTCATAAAACATGTTACCTTGAAGCACTTTTATATTTGCTTTTTGTCCATAAGTTTTTTACAATTTTTTGTTACAATTTAACAAAAACCTTTTAAGTGTTTTCACATTTTTTGCGCCTGTTGAAGTAAAATATGTCTAGGTTGCAAAAACTTTTAGGATTAATGAAAGGAAAAATCATGACATTAGCTTCTTTCTTAAATCTAATAAAAATTAATGTTTATAAAATATTTGATATTTAGGAAATGATGCTTACCTTTTTCTCATGTTTTTGTTGTGCACCAAAGAATGAAACCTCACACAAATTATCAATTATCATCTTTGAAATTCAAACCAGTATAAGTGAAGAAGTTCAATTGACAATATCAAAATTTGATATCAATGAAGTATTATCACAAAAAAGGTCCAAGATGATATTGCAGTTTCCACTCAAGTTGTGACAGCTCTTATACAATATAATGACCAATTTGTCAAATATAATTTTATAAAATAATGTGTCAAATTTCTTGATGGTATATGGTGCCTCAAAAACCTTTGAAATTACAGTAGTCTCACCTTCTAATGTCACTTTTGGGAGACACACAAAATGTCGTTAAAAAGTGAGATATCGTTAGATTGTGAGGTTTTTATTGGCGAAAATTGATTTATGAGAAAAAAATTGTTAAGACAGTAAAATGTCACTAGGAAGGTTTTTATTAGAACTTGAGACTACCGTATTTGAATTTTCGTAATTTTGGAAGCCTGCAATTATAAACGATGCTTAATATTTAAAGGGCCACTTAAGTCAAAAATGAAGTCTTGCTCATATGAAAGAGGAACCTCTAAAAGTAAGTGAAACCCTTCTCAAAAAAATTTCCTCTACAAAAAAGTTCAGATTTTGGCATGTTTGGTTTTCCCACTTTGGTTGGAGTTGTTCATTTTGAGCACACACCCTGATTTAATGCAACTCAAAAATGAGTATTTTCTGGGAAAGTCAGTGCAGTACAAACTTACATGAAAACAAAATGAGCAACTTTGTTTTCATGTATTTTTGGACTGTACTGATTTTCCCAGAAAATAGTCATTTTTGAGTTGCATCAAATTAGGGTGTGTGCTCAAATTGAACAACTCCAACCAAATTGTGAGAGGCAAAAATGCCAAATTCTGAACTTTTTTTGCAAAGAAATTTTTTTAAAAGGTTTTTTACTTACTTTTAGAGATTCCTCTTACATGTGAGCTAGACTTCGTTTTTGACTTAAGTGGCCCTTTAAAGGCAGACCGGCATGAAAATTTTATGAGCTTATTTTGCGTAAATAGTTGTAAAATGACTTCTAAAAAACTTCGATTCATAACAACAATAATTTGTTAACAAATCCTTGCTCGTAGCTCATTTTGAAGATTCTTTTATGCTGATTCCAAATCTGCAATTATTTTGCTGGGTACAGCCCTTGGAAGGTGGTGGCAACCGAGCTTTGAAGTTTACTTCATAAAATGGGGCCTTATTAAGTGAAAAAATTTTTGTTCCAAAAATAATGGTGGGTGGCCCATAAATTCAAATTTGTGCAATAATAAAGAGGAAGTGCTGCTACACAGTGAGCTTTGAATTTTCTGGGAAACTCAACTTCTTTCTCTAATTCAAAACAAGAAATCAAAATTAGTTGCCACCCACCATTATTTCTAATCTAAATTTTGGGAAATTTTTCAAAAAAAGTGTCAAAATCATATCGAAATGTTAATTATTATGAAAGGTCATTTTACAGCTTTCCACATCAAATTAATCCATAAAAAAATTCATGCCAGTCTGCCTTTAAGGGTTTCTCAGAATTTTGGGCGTGCAACATATTGATACAAGAGGGTTTTTCAATGTTTTGTTTAGTGAAAATAAAGAGAAATATTTATATGAAGTATTCAACTACTTTGGATAATGTTATGAAAATAATCTTGATCCGTTTGAAAAATTTGGCACACATTTTCATCATATTCTTAACAATATTAAGCGTTCAAATAGGATGTTTCAGGGGATCGTAAATATTAAGTAAAATTAAGTTTGGAAAAGTTTTTCTAATAGATTTTTATCTTTAGAATTCAAATCCATTCTCATATTTTCCAAAAAATGTCATTTACATGTTACTACCGCCCTTTGAAGTTCATGGCTCTTCACACCATTTCCCGAATTTTTCACATATTTTTTTCTGTTTGTGTTATGCACTTCCTCTGATGCACACTTGAAATTTTAAAATGTCTTAATTTTCCTAATCTTATTATCTGATTTTCAAATGGTGGTAGTAACATCTAAATTGAATTTTTAAAAAAAAACTAAAGCTGGGATTGTGTTCAGGAGATTAAAATCTATTAAGAAAGTTTTTCTAAACTTAAAAATCATGCAATTTAAGTTTTGATGAAACACCCTAGTTTAAAATGACCTGTCAATTTTACCCCCAATCCACGATAGATCCTTCATTAGCTCCAGGACGGAGTCTGTCCTTGTTTATGCAAAAATTTCAACGCCCACAAGAAAAGGATTATGAAAAATGAAAGCTTAGTTTTGAACAAATTTATTATTTCAAAATTGAAAAACATTAAACATTTGTAATTTTTACCGGACGTAGTGGTATATTTGCCATCTTAATGATTAGCAAAACTCATACTTTTAGCACTATTGTCCTTTCATACAAACTTCAGTTATGATTACATAATGCGAACAATTTTCTTGACCTTGTCAACTCAATTGTATGTTACTGAACTCTAAATAATGTTGTATTTATACAAGCACCACAGTTCTTCCAAACTTAGCGTAATCTTTATGTTTCAAAATACTGATGTAAGCATTCTAATAAGAGAATTGCAAATTGAAGGAGCTCTAATGGATTCATAAAAACACAAAAAATATGTTCAAGAGTTTTTCTTCTAGTTTTTTTTTTATAAATATGCAGAATTTAGCAAAAAGTAAAACCCAAAAGTCTTTTCCACTCAATTAAGAGACCAAGTCAGACTTAGTTTTCAAAAAATTGCTTGTTATGAAAAAAAATTGATTGACTTTGATTAAAACCATGCTTTTCTGAGGGTAAGAATAAAAGCATAAAAATTCTTTCTCTTTTTCTGTTTGAAAATAACGTCATTTGCGATATAATTTATAGTGTCTTCTATTTAATTGAATCACATTCTATAGTAGTTGTTGCAAAGCCAGAAGACAAAATTCATAAACCCATAATTCATCTGGATTAGAAAAGAATTGAGCGGCTTTAGTCAATTTAATGACAATTTAAGTCAAAAATACCCCAAACAATTTCTTTTGAAACTCATTTCTTTTCAAAATGAAGCCATTCATCCTTCAGGTACAAATGCAGATAAATTAACTGTTTGAAACATTGATCAGTTATGGTGCATTTTGGGCCTGGTCTGTACAAAAGAACTTGACCATATTGAGACATATTTTTCATTGCAAATTAAACTGCAAGGTTGACAGTTAATCAAAAATTTAAAACATTGTGATTTTGGGATTGATGTAAATTTGAAGTAAAAGTTTTCAAATTTTTACGAAAGAAGTGTCATTTATTGTTCTTAATTCACTCCTATGGTAATCATTTCTGCCATTCTAGTAACCTGTAAACTGTATTTCTTGAGAACAATGACAATAAGGAAAACAAAGATTTATGTGAACCTTAGACCTAGACGTCACTTCTGACAACTTTCTTTGGTATTATTATCCCGTTGGAAAGCATGACACCTGGTATAAAACCGATTCCTGGAGGATATTTAACCAAGCCAGTGATCCTGATACCTTGCTGCGCAATGTAAAAATCCCAGAAAATTGATTATCTTTGTAGGGTTTATCCACCAATATAAAATCAATTCAAAACTAGATGGATACAGTTTTTGCTATTGCCAATATCCATTATTTGGTTGACAATAGGTACCTTTTACAAGTCAATTCGAGTCCATTTCTGATCTAAAGCATGAAGTACATATATATTATTAGTGATGCAAGTACCACCATCAGTTCCTTTACTCATTTTCATTCTTGACAACAAAAGTTGTAGCACAAGAAGGAATTTAAAGAAAGAATAGAGCATTTTCTTTTAATTCCTGTCTCAAATTAACTGCTATGGAACAATATAACTCGGACCTGAATGGGTGTATTGGGTCTTTTACATTTTCAACCCTTGTTGATGGAAAAAATAAAATCCTGTCTATAATTCAATCTACCTGATTCAAATAATTATTTTCATAATTCAACATTCATTGTCACAGTGTCAATTTTTCATTTTTCTATTCTATTCACTGCATGAGGATCAAGAGTGTGATATACGTCAAATATTAATCAAGATCAAAAAGTAATGAAACAAATATAAGGTAAAGAGGCTCAAGGAGAAATTCTGATTGCCTATTGGATGAAATTGACTTCAAAAGCTATGCTTGACAAAATGTGAAGGATATGAAAAGTGATCATTGAACAGTTAATATTTCATTCAATTTGATTTCAAATTAAATGAAATAAAGATTGCTTTATTTTTTCATAGATCCTTGGCCTTTCCTTCCTTGGGTATATAGGTGAATCCAGGATATAAGAAGAACTTTTATTAATACACCCTTAGCTTCAGAACATCTATTGTGTGGTATGCCTCATGGTTCCTGAAAATTCAAAGATTGTTTTACCATAACATATAATATCTATTTTTGATAATTGAATATTTCAGTTAGGATAATTCTAAATTCATACAAATTAATTATGTTTTAAGTTGAGCTAAGCAAAATTTGTTGTTATTCATTATGATCGATTTTGTCAATAAATTTAATCAGGAAAAGTGTTCATAGTCTTTATTTTTCCAAAAGACAACAATTATGTTGCAAACGCCTGAGCAATTAATTTGTTTAATTGACCATTCATTTACACATTTTGTGACAAAATAATGGAAATCCATTTTATATGCCAAAAACAGCCTGTCAATAATACCTGATCATTAAAAGGATTCTAATTCTAAAATAATATTTCTTCCACTAATAAGCTTGTTAATCATTCAAAATTGTGACTACAAATTATAGATAAAGCCGTTTCTGAAATGAAAATTAGCAGTTTGTTTGTGCTATTTACAAGTTTTTTTTTATTTTCTTTGAACATTACAGATCAGACACATCAGGTAGCATAATCAAGTAATTTATTAACTTTTTTGTGAGTACGTTGTGTTGTATGCATTTTTGGAATTTACAGGCATGTAGTTTCCCAGATTTTCTTGCTTCATTAACTTCATTTTGAAAAATTATTATCCACGGTTGCCATGTTGAGAAAGAATCCTTATTGTAAAAGTGTTAAGTGATGGAGCGTAAAAAATCATTAGAATGAAATCTTATCTCACTCTACAAACTTCCGTGTTATTTCAGGCTCTTTATAACTCACTTGATCAAAAATTGATGATTTTCTTTTATTTTTTCTTAAAATCACTCCCTCTGGAACCTCTCAAGCTATTGGTGTATTATTAGAGCAAATCCGATTTTCAAAAAAGGGGTTTCTGTAGAGCTACGAGAGGGCTGTAAAATTTGTTTATTAATTATAATAAGAGAGACAACCAGTATCTCTGCTTTTTGTCAAAAAAGCCTTCCTTCTACAATAGAGTGATAGGTTTTTGAAATTTGTTTGTTTTCAAAACTAGAAATATGTTGTCTGGTCTGTCAAAGATGTCTTCTTAAGTGGCAAAAATAAAAGAAGAGACTCATAAAAATTCACAGTGAGAGGTGTATATTGGAAAGGCAATCTTAACTATGACCAAATGAATGACAAACTAGGATAAAAAGCTTTTTAAAGTACAAAAGTCCTCAACTGTCTTCTTTACTTATTCAAAAATTTCAAATGTGTACTACTTTATCTGTTGAAGTTGGACAAACGGAGATGAATCTGAGTTTGCTAGTAAAATTGGCCACACAGGAAAGAAGAATCTGAGTGTCCCATTTGATTTACTGAACAAAAGTTTTAGCTGCTGCTTAGCTAAGTTTAATGGGAATGACACTTAGATTTAGTTCCTATTGTTCAGGGCTGTCCCAGGTCAGATGAATCTGATTGTCCCATTTAACTTGGCTAAACAGTAACTGACAGCTCTGTTTGACCAATTAAAATGAGACACTCCAATTTACGTTCCTTGTTTGGCTAATGTCAACAAGACACTCATTTGGCCATTTGGCCATTTTCAACGTGAAGGAGTAGTAATCTCCAAAAAGATTTCCATGACTTCACTCCTGAAAGTCTTTGGATATTATTCAAATGATAAAGTAAGTCTAGTTTCCTCATTTCCTTTTTAACACTTCTGTGAAGTCTCTTGACAGCCAGCCAAACACTGTTGCACAACAGATTGATTTATACATTTTGCATCTCCTCCTGTTTCTGCAGTTTGATTAATTTTTCATGGAATATTTGTGACACCTCTTTGGCACTTTTATGATATCATTGCAAACATAGAAATAGGAATGCAACTTTTTAAAGGAAAGATAAATTAGATAGGAATATGAGGCAACAATCCATCAGTAAGAAAGTGGATAAGATGATGAATGGTTTTGAGTGTTTATTGTAAGACAGGAATAATCAGAGGATGCTAACTTATTTTGGGATTTTTGCTTTCATATTGGAGAAAAAAGGTTTAAAATTTTCAATTCTCAACGCTTCTTAATATTTTTCAACCTTTTCATTTTGATTTCTTTTGTACAGCAAAATTTTGAAATCTAAACTTTTTAATTTCTTGATCACTCTACTGCTTCTTTAACGTCTGACAGCTCCTCCTTTTTTCACTCTAAGCATCATTTATTTATCTTTTTTTAGAAACTGCCGTTCAAAAATTGTTCTGATAATTCCCAAAAGTTCTATTCTCATGTTGAGTACATCAATCAGTATAATGCAGTTAATATCACATTTCCCTGTAAACCTCAATCATAATGTAGCAATCTACCAGATATAAATTGGCCAATATGGCTAGATTGCGTGCCTCCTGTTCCCCATGTTTTGTTTTTGGTCTCTGATTAATGATTTGAGTTATTGTCAAATGCAACTTCGGTGTTAGAACTATGTATTTTTATTATCTTAATATTTCATCAAAATATGTACCTTTTAATGATTCAAATGATTATTATTTTGGGCAAAGCAGTACTGCCCAAAAACATGAGCACATCAATGGACATAAAATTGATTTGACAGAAGAAAGTCACCAGGACCAGAATGAAACACCATTTCACTAACACTGTATTCAACTCGTTTCAGCTATATGTGAATTACGGTGCCCAAAAATAGGAATTTTAACTAAGCCAATTGTTCAAAATTAACAGAAACAGTATTTCATAATATCAATTGTGTTAGTATTGTTTATATAAAACATTGAAACATTGCGGTTTCTGAAAAGGAAATAGCGTGTTGCGTCCGTTGCTTTGTTGTCCAATAATAATTAAGTGGTCACTGTCCTCAAGCCATTTTCAAAGAGAGATGGAAAATGGCGATTCATGATATTACACACAGCATTGATAATAACCAGGCCCATTATTCATATCCTATTTGGCAAAATTATTTCCATGAAATTGCTTGACCAGTTTTGCAGCACATGACCAAAAAGAATGCAAGATTTGCTGCCTCGAGTTTTAATTCTGTTTTGCTGATTAGTGTTGCATCATTCATAATTATTTCAGTTTTGACATGACTCTTGATTGTGAATTTTTTAACATCGATCATAACTTGTGTCCACAAATGAATTAGGATGTATGGTTTCTGGGGAACATGTTAATGTTTGGATGAAATATCATTAATATCTTTTGATTGTATGTGTCTGAGGACCTTAAGTTTAAGTTTTCAAAGAAATTGACGAAAATTTGTAAAAACTACAGCACTTTCCAAATTATTGAGATTTTTTCTTGTTGGTGCTCTTACAGGAATACTATTCAAGAGATCAAGAATATTTCTATAATGCCCGAAATCTAGAGATGGAAAAATTTGGGAGTCAAGTTTCTCAAAACTTTCACTAATGCTGTGGTGCTCAAACTTTTTCTCCAAGCTTTTTAGGTATTCAAGTGTTGGGTTCAATTTTCATGCAAATATTCCAAAAAAATTTGAAATCCCATATTATTTTCCATATAAAACTATTAGGACTCATTTTTGTAGGTATTTCCTTACATAATGCAGTTTATATGGACAATAATATGGGGTTTCAAATTTTTCTGGAATTTTTGCATGAAAATTGAACCCAACACTTTTGGATACCTAAAAAGCTAGGAGAAAAAAT
>JAOWAT010071115.1:0-26337 GCA_028571025.1 Longipedia americana | reverse complement strand
GTTTTGGGTCAAAATGCATCAATTAAGACTACTCCCCGAGGAATTGGAAGCAAAATGTGATTTAGTCCCACCCCTACGTATTATATATCATACCACTCTTAGTTTGCAATATTGTGATTTAATTACCCTTGAGAATGGTTCTGACATCTGAATATGTTGTATATTACAATTTTTCAAAAATTGATTTCCAATAATTTGAGCAAATAAAACTTTTCTCTATTTTCAATAATAAATTACATTTTCCAAGAGAAAGTTTCTATTAACTTTGTTCTGTAATGTAAATAAAATCCAATAACAGGATTCAATCTATTTGAAAATAAATCTGTAACAGTTTGGATTCAGTGAGTTTTACCACCTAAAAGCACCTTACAGCCATTTGTTTTCGGAGCATGCACACAATTGGTTGTTTTTTCAAAATATTCAATGATTTTTGTCAAATGAGGGGAATAGACGAAAGAAATCAAAGACTGAGACTTCGGTCTAACTCTAGGATTACTGAGATCTTTGTAAAAATTTCTATTCTTTGTGCAAAACTGTGCCTTGATATTACTTCATATTATAGGAATTGACCATTGATACAAACACTTGTACGACTCTGTGCTTGTTTTCTAAGAATACGAATGGAATAAGATGAGAAAAATAGAGAAACACGAATATTAACAAAAAGAAATGATAAAGAAAAGAGTTGAACGTCATAAGATGTTAAATAACAAGGAATTAACGCCCAAAATCATGTTCAAAATATTTAAAATACGAATTTCCTGAATTCTTTGATTTTTCGACTGAATAGACTGATATTTCAATGTTTATAATTGACACAAAAAGAAGAAGAAGTTGACCTTAGAAGAAAAATCTTGACTGCCACTTTTGGAAGCAGAAATGAATTTCTAATTTTTACCCTGCGCAATGAGGGTTACTAATCCACTGGCGCTGGGAGGTTCTTCTTCTTGTTCTTGTTTGCAATCCAAGTTAAAAATCATCCTGAGATCGGCTCTTTAAGTCCTTCTTTTTATCCTTATTCTCAAGAATTACTATTTACAAGTAGCTAGATTGGCTGAAATATTGATTTTCTTGGATTGAAGTGTTATAGAAAGTTCAAGGAGGATTCAGATCTCTTACAGGCTCATTTATTAGGTATCAGGTTCACCAATGCATTTTTTCTCTTCCTCTTAACAGAGGATCCTCACTACTGAAAGTAAAGAGAGGGTCAATTAATCTTTCCTGCGCAGGGTACTGGGTTCCTGGTCTTGTTTTATTTGAACAGCAAATAATAGTAACAAGAATAATAAAAAATAACTTGATTGAATACCTTTGCTTGTGGAAGGTACAAAAGAAAAAAGGTTGAATGTAGAATAAAAAGAAGGCGGATATGAATTATTTTGGGCTTTCATCTTTTCTCTCTTTTTGTTCACTCCCTTTTTCACGGAATTTTTACTTTGACCATTGTGTTTTTAACCTACATGGGCGTATGAGTCATACCAATTAGAGGGGGGTTAAACCCCCCTCTAGTTTCAAATTACTTCAGACATACTACAATAAATGAAAGTAGGCATTAAAAATTGCTCATATTTGAGCTTATGGTCTTAGCTTTTCAAATCTGTGAATATATTTTAATTACAAACTTTAAAATTAATTAGAAACTATAACAAAGAGGAATGATAAAAAATAACCCAAACTGAAATCGTAGGCAAATGCTTTTATTCAATGATGGGTTGGTAAAAAATGTCATTTCAGTCATTTCTAAAGTCTGAACTTCTTTACTTTTTCGGTAATCTACAAAGATTTTCAGGAGTGTTATCAATGAAGTTCTTTAAATTGGATATCAATAAACCATTTAACTAAAAGAATTGTCTTTGAAGTTCAAGCTGCAATCTTTCTTGTGCCATTCAAATCATTCCTGTCTTTGTTCATTTCCTAAACAACATTTATCACCCAAAACCATAAGAAGAAAGGGAAGCCAAAGTCGTTTTTCAATTTTCCAGTCTCTGATTTTCCTTTTTGTTTTGTACATTCAATGTCTTCTGGTTTGATAGATGATCTTGATGAGGCCCTTTTAAGAGGCGGTTTGGGCCATTCACGGAACCCGATGATCATTGCTGATATGACATAACAGGTGTCAAAGGATTGTTGCCGAAAAATTAACAAATTTTTAATGAAGCTTTTGGGGTAAAGGACCCAAAATCTTGTCTTATTCTTGAAAATCATTTGCAGTAAAGATTTTGCAATTACAACATGACCAAAATTTACTCCACATCTTCAGTCATTTATCCTCAAAGGTTCTGAACTTTTAGTTCTTGTTATTTCAAGGATTGGTATAAAAACATTATTATAACTCTAGTCTTATTCTATATGTATATTACTTCAAAGTCAATGTTACTTTGATGCCAATAATAAAGACTAACTTGATTATTTAATAGAATATTGAAGCGGTTCTCAGAAAATATTCATGTATATTTGGAAATAAAACTTTTCTTCAGTTCCTTTGAAGGGTCTTCTAAAAGAAAGTTTCAAACTTTATTTCAAAGTCACAGGCTTTTTAACCCTTAGCTAAGAGAAGTTAAGAAATTAAATTAGCATCCTTCATTTTAGTGTAATACCACTCTAATTTGATTGTGAATTTTTACTAGACGGAGTAGTTTATGTGAACTAAACCCAGATTATCTAATGTTTTTTTGCTTCCAAATTGCAAAATTTTTAGAATTTTTAAAATCTGTACGGGCAAAGTCCTGCTACAGGCATTTTTTTAAAAGTCACAATTTTAGGGTAAAACACACCATAGCAACACTAAAATTGGACTTATTTTTTCATGAAATGAAACAAATTTTTATCAAAATTATTGTACACACTAGCTGCTTTAGTTTAAAAAAACTGTAAAAGAAACGAAAAAATATCTTGATTTTTTCCATGATTTTTTTCATAAAAAAGCCTGTTTTTACAGAAAAATACGCCTATTTTGCGATTTTCTCGCCAAATATTGGACTTGCCCGTATACTAAATTTTGAATAATCAATAAGAATATGTTTACAAATCTAATGAACTCAAAATTAGCCAAAAAAGTTTACATAAACTATTTGGTAAGGTTAAATCTCACTTCCGTTTACTTAATAGCCAAGTGGGATGAGACTAGTACTTTCCATATGAAATTATCTACCACTTACAAGCTTATTATCAATAAAGCATGATAATTTTACTGTAAAGGAATAATCAAAGTTCACAATTTCAGATGAATTTTTTCAATATCTCAATTTCTTAGCTTTTTAAAGCTAAGTTTAAAAT
Source organism: Longipedia americana (assembly GCA_028571025.1). Classification (NCBI taxonomy): domain Eukaryota; kingdom Metazoa; phylum Arthropoda; class Copepoda; order Polyarthra; family Longipediidae; genus Longipedia; species Longipedia americana. Next base: position 23,061 of record JAOWAT010071115.1, on the reverse strand, counting down.
GGCAATTTTTGAAAACATCAAAGAAGGAAAATAAAGCCTTAAGATAAATGAGAGACCTAAATCCCTTACTTCTAGACTGAATGAAAAGTTTGAGACTGTATCTAAAATCGTATTTATTAAAATTTTCAAAAAACCTAAACATTTCTTGAAAAACTCCACTACAAAAATTGCAATTAATAAAAGCCTGATTGTGATTATGCTTCTTTAATTCAGCTGATGCAGCTGTTTTTTCTCTACACAAAGAGCTGATGTTGTATTAAGAACGGGGTGCAACTGCATTTATATTTACATACTCAATTTCGTGCTGCTAACGAAATGTTTGCAATTGGTACATATTTGCTAAGTTTTGCAAAAAAATCTCAGATCTAGTTTTGACATTTTCGGTGAAAAAACAGCCGTGTTTTTTAACCTTCAACATAAGTAAGCCAAAATGAAAATTATAGAATTTAGCAAAATTTTGAAAGCTTCTCTCTTTATCTTAATTTGCAAATCCTTGAATGATGATTTTGATTGAGATATCCATTAAACACCGTCTTGGAACAATGTTTGGCCTTACAATAGAAGAAATTAATATGTACAGGAAAATTCCACAAAATAGTCATGTAAAACTAAAGTCCACGGAGGCACATTTATTTCAATTTTTGATAAACATGTAGACATCTCTATTTCAATGTATTTAAAAATCAAAAGTCATTGTGGATTGCTCAATAATTGCAAAAATTTTCGAAAGGCGTTCAAAGGTAGTGTGATTAATTTCTGTATTCAAAAGCTTTGTTGTTTTTTATTTGTTATTGTGTTATTGTTTTATGTTCATGACAAATTCATGCAGGGCACTCATATTTGTAGTTGAGTGTTGACCAAGCAAATAAATAAGTATATAATTGGATAATGATTTTGTACTTTAAATGCTCTAACAAGGATAAATCCAATCTAGGACCGTACACCTTAAATGATGTACTACCCAAATCTTGTCAAAAGTGTAGTTAAACACATTAGGCCCGATATGTGACTCATAAACACTTGTTCATGAACACTTGTTCATGAACATTTGTTCATATGAACAAGTGTTCATGAACATATTTTTCTGTTCATGAACATTATTATTTTTCCAAGAGGAAGTGCATTGATATACTTTTGTACTTAAAAAATTCCGGGAAAGTGTGCATATGCTTGTTTGCACGAACAAGTGTTCATGAACAAGTGTTCATGAACAAGTGTTTATGAATCACATATCTGGCCTAAGATGCTACGAACTAACCCATAGGACGCCGAAAACACTTTCATGTTCTTGCAAATTTTACCCAGAGGAAGTATTCAATTAACATATTTTTATGAGAAAATGTGACGTTTTTTGTGTTTCTTTCTTTTGGTGGACATCGTTACAAATTTTCCCATAAAATTTTGAGTTGCCTACACTTCCTCCTCAGGGTAAAGTTTTCAACAACACTAAAGTGTTGTCAGAGTTCAATGGATTAAACAAAGCTTTTATCAGAGGAGGGTAAATTTTGGGAAATGATCGTGAATTTCATTCTGATAAAATTTCAGTGTGTATAATTTTGACATTTTTCAAAAACACAAAATTTTGGCAACACAGAAAAAATCCAAACCTGAGATTTATGACATTTAAATGGCCACTTAAAGTTCTCGTTTTTATGCCAAAATGAAAAAGGAAGAATTTAAAATTTTAAAAGTGAGAAAATTATCCAAAACTGATTTACGAAATTTGCGCTTTTCAGGAAACTAAAAACTATATCTTTCACAGACAAAATGACATTAGATGTTTTTGTTATCCTCAGGTAACTTGATGGGCCACATGAAGACTCACTCCGACGTAAGAGATTACACCTGCGAATATTGTTGCAAAGCCTTTAAAACCCCTCAGGATCTTGATCACCACGTGGCCAAACTGCACGACCGTTCTCGCTTGAAGCACGTCTGCCACATTTGTGACAAACGTTATCTCTCCCCATCGGAATTGAAGCAGCACATGAATTCGCACACCAACGAAAAGCCCTATCCGTGTAACATTTGTGGCAAACGATTTGGTTGGAAATCGCAAGCGGCCAAGCACGAGAAGAGACACACAAAGACAGTCTCGTCCCAATGTCGTGAATGTTCCAAGCAGTTCGCGAGTAAAGAAGCGTTTTACGTTCACGCAGCAGCTCATCTGGGTATATCTCCATTCACTTGTTTGCAATGTAACAAGTCATTCAACCATAAGGAAGTCGCTAGGAGACACATTAAGAAAGAACACGCAAATATTCCCGATGTTAAAACGAAGACGACTCTCGATCGCAAACTCCTCGATAAATTCCATGTATTAGTCTACCATAACGTAGGTGCAAATCCTCAACCGCAACCCGTGGGTAACAACCAACCTCTACCACAACACCAGCAGCAGCAACTGCAACAACAGCAGCATGAGCCACAACAACAACAACAGCAGCAACAACAGCATCTTCAGACACCTCCTGTAGTACAACCACAAATCCAACAACCGCAGCACCTTCCACCTCCCATTCACCATCAAGCATTGCCACTCATCAGTCATAGATAGATGTCATTCGCACTAATATAAAACAATAATGAAATGTTTGGATTAAAATATTTATCTTAGTGCTTCTTAAATTTAGAGTGCTCTAAATTAGTGCTACGTAATGATTAGAATAGAGTTCTGTGCCATCTGAAAGGAACACATGTAACATCTATAACTGGATTGTCGTTGAATTATATTGTGAATCATGTAAACATTTTAACCCATAGGACGCGGAAAATTTTCATCTCAATGATTCATAAGAAATGTTTTCAACCCAATGACTCACTTTACATGGACTTGGTTTCAATAATGTCGAACAAAAAATTAAAATTCATGTACGTCCAATTAGTGCAAAAATATGTCACCAATAAATGATTTGATAGTGAAAACTTCAAAAGAAAATAGAGCTCCGTACTTCAGTTTCAACCGGAAATCAATTGAAACTGCACCATCGAAAAGATCATTTGCATGAAATTCACAAAAATAACATTCTAATCATGGAGAATATTAACTCTTGTTCCTTAGTGCCCCGATGAACTATTTCTTGCAGTGGTAGTTTACCACACTAAATGAATCTGTGTAGAGAACAACAAGGACAAAAAAACGCAATTGCCTGTTCAGTTCTCAAAATTATGGGTTTTCCATAAAAAATAACACTCGGTGTGTGGAACTGCAGATCAATACAAACTTTACTTTTTGATAATCTGACAAATGATATTGAAATTATTGCTACATTCCTTTTATGCGTCTTATTGAACTTGGCTAAAACAAGGAAGGCCATGCAAGTAACGCAATTATTATTGATTTTACTATTTTTCTTAAGAACGGAGTGATATAAAATTTAAATCAAAGAGTGACAGAAATTTATCCTAAGTTCTGATCTGACATTGGTTCAGTGTTAAAAAGAGAAAAGTTTGTATTGATCTTCATATTCACTTCTATTATTAACTGTATAATATTAACGAAATGCCAAATATGATCTGAAATTTGGACTTTTTTCTCTACAACTTGTGCATTACTTTTTTAAGCAAAAATATGAAATGAAAAATATTATCTATGTATTTGCAGGCCTTGTTTTCATTTACATAAATAGCAAAATTAAGTGATCATTCATAGAACATAAGATGGATGGAAAGGTTTTTTTAAACCAAGATTTTTATACAACGTTTATGCAAATAATCACTCAATACTCATTTGGAAAGATTCATAATTTCTTGAAGACTAATTGGTTAAATCACTTTCAAACGGATATTGTGGTAAATGCATCTCTTTTACTTTGAGCCTTACTTCTCAAAATATTGAATTGTAATCAATTGGTAAAAAGACCTTGTTATGTGTCAAGATAACATATTTTTTATAATTTTCTTTCCAACATAAAATGAAGAGATCTAAAAAATCTACGTAAACGTGTAGGATGTTAAATTTGTATAAAAGTTTGAATCAAATTTTAGTAACCTCCAAAATTTCTTTTCTGTATGACGAGTGAAGTTTTTAATACTGTTGTCCCCAAAAGCAATTTAATTGTAAATGAAGATATGACCATTGAAACATTTTGCCTCAAGAAATTCTTTTAAGAGTTTTGTAATTCCATTTGTCAGCATGTAGCTCTTTAAAACTTTGATGTTTCTTGAAATGCTTCTTAGAAAATTTGTTCATTTTTCATATCTCTGAGGTAATTTGTTTCCTTTTATTAAATGTAGGTACCCTTGGTCAGCTATGTTCTCATATGCAAACACCAGTATTCCAAGATGAAATATTAGTTTATTTGTATCATAAGATAAAAATCAAATATGGCATATCACGAATTATGTCAACCAAACATTAAATACTGAATTTGAGATTTAGATAGTATACTTAACAAGTGAAAAATTTTCAAAATTTGATATTTAGATAATGTACTTAATGACAAAGATTAACTATAACTAACACTTTCTTCTTTATTAAGCAATACAATGTCTTCACTGTAGTAAAATGTGAAGAGTAAGTTAAAATTGATTATTCGTGACCAAAAATATAGCTACAAGATTAAATTGTATTTTGATCAAACATATATTCGTTAAGCAATGCTTGAGGGAAGATCATTTTTTAAATATTCTTATTTTAACAAATTAAAGAGTCCAAATTTATCAAAAAGAAAATTTTAATACCTTTACATATAATTTGTTTAGAAAGTAACATTTGTAAATCACATTTTTTTCTTTACTCATTTTTTCACGAGCAAATGATTTTAACTTTTTGACATATTTTCCAAAATTAATTTGGATTTTGTTTCCATACTGGCAGTTTTAATCAACATGCTGGACCATATTAGCCAACTTTACTTTCAATCATATACTGTACTTGTAGAAACAATGAAACTTTGAGGCAACTTGCCCCAGATTATATTCATTTTAGAAATAAATGTTTCAAAATAAAATTACCTTCACTTTTCTAGAATATAATTGAGTTAAAAATCAGTTAAGTAAAATATTTTTCTACTTCTAGGTTCATCTCGTTACGTCAGTGATTGGTTTCTGGAAAACATTAGAAGCGGACTGACATTATCAATCGGAGAACTACCCATGAACTGTTCATTTTGATTGAAAATAAATGAATTCTAATGAATTCTAGAAATAAAACGAAGATGCCTGATATTGGATATTTTAAAAAGTATATAAGTACGAATTAAATGATACGAATGAAAAGATACCTGATATTGGATATTTCAATTTATTTAATTACGAGTTAAATGTTGAATGGTTTACAAATAATCAATAAGTAATAATAATAAGTAATTAATGGATTTAGCTTTAAAAAGATGTCTTAAGGAAAAATACTGATCCATGACTGATCTCAAGAAACAAAAATGGGTCTTTAACTGACCCGATGTCTTCTCTGTGACTCATTTGTTTTTTCTTCTATGCTGATTATTTGACTCTATCATAAGTGACACTCCACCCAAAAGGATTTAAAATGGGTGAAAACGTGAAGTTAACCAGCAACTCTCCTTGGACGCCTGTTCATTTCAGAGACGCCTATAACGATATTCGTATCGTTTGCTCAGGCGGAGACGTACATTACATGTCGGCGGCAGTCTTTGCCTCAATGTGCAAATTTCTGCAAAAAGATTTGCACACTCTTCAGATTGACATGGACATCAAAGTGCTTCTGTGTGATATTGATCATAAGACCGTGGGAACGTTTTGTCAGCTGGCCTCTTCAGGAAAGGCGTATGTGGACAATATGATGACTGTGGAAGCGGTCGACTACCTCTTGAAATTCTTCACTGGATCGAATACAAAGCTTGATATTGAAAGTGTGCCAATTACGGAAATTAAAAAAGAACTCAATTATGATGAAGATGAAATTGTGGAACAAGGTAATTTTAATGAAGTCAAAGAGAAATGAACCTTTTTGAAAGTACATTTTCTTGTCACTTTCAACACTCACGAACAATATTTTAGAGCCTAAAATGTGGAAGTAAAAGGCATGTAGCTAGGATTGGACAGTTTTCATCTAAATGCCACTGCCAGGCACAGAAATCTGTATGGATTTGAGAACTCCTCACATGTGCCCAGCTGGGTCATTTGAAATCAAATTGCAAAATCTCAGTCCTAATTTGTCAGTTTTTCTCACATCTGGTTTGGAACTTACTTAAAGATACTTCTGATGAAACATATATTTTCAAAATCAAAGTTTACATTAAAAAGATCGAGGACTTATTTCAAAGGCAAATAAAATTCCTTATATCAACAAGCTGGAACTGTTTTTGAGAATTTAACAAGAGTTTTAAAAAGAATTTGTCTGTAAATTTAATAAAATATGAAGATAGACTTGACTTCATTAAAATTGACTTTATCAGATCCTCCCTATGAAACACGTTATGGAAACGGCTATAGCAACGGCAATATGGGTATGAACAACGCCGAAATGAAACCTCCTCAATTGGAAAATGATTCCGATGACAGTATACCTTTGAGCACAAAGCAGAATAAAAAGACAAAGAAGAAAAAGAGCGTTGCTATCAAAACAGAGGAAGAAGCTGTTGATGTGACGGCGTATCTGGATGAGTTTGAGGTGCGACAGTCGAGCTAGTAACAATTTGTTTTGTTTCGCGTAACATTTCCATTCTACTTCATAAAAATGTTTCATGTAACATTTCATAAAAATGTTACATGTAACATTTGTTACATGTAACATTTGTCACGTGCAACATTTTTTGAAGAGACTCAAAATGTTACGAGCAACAAATCTAAATGTTATGAGTTTGAATGTCGCACTTTAGGATGACAATCATTTTGACGATGATTATAATGATGAGGATTATCAGTTTGGTAGTAGTGCACTGAAAACAGAAGATGAAGATTATGAGGAGGACATGAATGAGGAGGATTATGAGAATAAAAAGCCTAGAAAGACAGGCATTAAACGGAAGAGACCGACAGGAATGAAATATAAAACAAAGAAGAAAAAGGTTAAGAAGGAACCTGATAATGAAGAAGATGAAGATAAAGTTGATCCAGAATTTGAGGAAAAACTAAAATTGGTCATCAAAGATGGGTTGACTAAATGCAGTAAAGGACTCAATAAAAAGAGGGCTTTATCATTCATGTGTGATCATTGTGGTAAAAAGATCAGAGGCTTGTACAAATCCTTAGTGCATTTGAGAGAGCACATTGGATTGAAGGCTTTGGAGTGTAATTTGTGTAAAAAAGTATTAGATACAAAGGACAAATTCAGTGATCATTACAATTCTGCTCACAGAAAGGGCACATGTCATGTTTGCGGAATGCAATTCTCAACTGCTGCATCTCTCAGGACTCACATTAGGAACCAACATATTAGGCAGGAAGATCCATTTAAATGTGATAAGTGTGACTCAACATTTAAGACAAAGGGCAACTTAGATCAACATAGAGTAAGACATTTTGAAGAAAGATCATTTTCATGCCATTATTGTGGAAGAGCTTTCAAGGGCAAAGGTGACTGTAATATGCATATTTTGAACATACATGAGCCACATAAGTTAAAGCATGAATGTGAATTTTGTCATAAAAAGTTTGTGTCACCATTTATGTTGATAACTCACCGAAGAGGACATACTGGTGAAAAACCTTATCCATGTGACTTTTGTGAGAAAAGCTTCTTTTCGAACAATCACAAACTCAGCCACATTCGTGATGTCCATGAAAAGAAACCCAAAATTATTTGTACTGAATGTGGTGGTCAATTTACTAGTTTTGGTAACTTCTTCCGACATGCAGTTGTTCATACTGACATGACTCCATTCAAATGCCCCTTGTGTCCAATGACATTTAAATACAGTGAAGGGGCCCGAAGACACAGGATCAAAGAGCATCCAGGGAGCAAAGATATTATCAAAGGACTCACAGAACCACAGAAAGAAATTCTAATGGCATTTCATAAACCTATTGAAGGAGATGTTAAGCCTGAAAGTAATGAAGTAGCGCAAGTAGCGACATCTCAGTGATTCAGATATTTACATGTGATCTTTCAAAATGCAATGAAATTCTAACTAGTTAAGTTTAATTGTTTATTTAATACATAGCAAAATAATGTAAAATAGCAGCTATATATTTTCAATCTTGATGAAAGCATTATGTATAAAAGTATTTTTGACTCGTTTGTCATATTTGATATTGAATATGGGTGAATCTCTCTATCAAAGTGTTGCCGACGAATTTTGTTGCTGGCAACAAAAAATGTTGCCATCAATTTAATGTATTAATTTCTGCCTTAACCGTATCCACGCCGACGACAAAAAGTTGTCGTTGACGTATCTACACAGAGGAAGTTTGAATAAGACAAAATTGTACGGGAAAATGTGTAGCATACATCAGAAGCCAGCCAACTGGGACATTACTTTTAATTTTCAATAGATATTTATTATTCCGGATTGGAAAATTTTTGACATTTGACCTCAATAAATCAAAAAGACAAAGACCATCCAAAACATTTTCGGCGTTGATTGGGTTAATGCAGTTTCCCGATTTTTTTATATTTTGAATAAATGAGAAATATATTGCTTGCAGCACCAAAATTTGTCTAAAACACTTTGATAGATAGTATCACACTATGATACATTTTGAACTATTCAGTCATTCTTTTAGGAATGAGTCTTTCATTATTATGAATTGAAAGAAGAATTGGTAATATTTCCTTACTGTTTTTAACTTTCAAAAGAAAACGATTTCATGAATAACTCATCATGTATAAATTAGATAAATATAAGTAGATGCTACTTAAAATAACTTCACATTAAAAGTTTTCAACTGAAATTTAATGTGGTTTCCTCATTCTTATATTTTTCTTTCAGACTGGAGAAATGGACGTTCAAATGGATTCTTCAAATTTGAATGACATCCTCATCAAGTCATTCAATAACATGAAATCAATTTGATCATCTTCAGATAATACAGAAACTATGGCGGCCCAGACTCACTTGGTCAGCCAGATTCACTGGCTACCTTACTTGAAAGGGACAAATGAATCTGACTTAACCCTGATTTGTTCTAGTGGTGACCATCATCAAATCTCTCTGGCAGCGTTTGTTTGTGTCTGCAAGTCTTTGAAAAAAGATTTAAGGCATGCAATTAGTGATAGTTCAGAGAATATATTTATTAGCTGTGATATTAGTCATGACATTGTTGACCAGTTATGCAATTTTGTTGGAAATGGTGTAATTTACACATCAGATTTGAATCTTAGGGATTCAATTAAAAATGTTTTACAGTCTTTAGGATTCTCATTTTCATTAACAGTTTCTGATAGTATTACGAAAATTAAACAAGAAATTTGTCTTGAAGAGAGAAAAATTAATCAGGAAGAAGCTAATTCACCTGAAGACACATGTGATGATGGTGCATACAATGCATACAATGAGACATTGGAAATTGTGAAACCGGAAGATTATGTTGATCGAATTAATTTTCCATTCTGTGACTTGAAAGAAGAATCTAAGGAAGGAGTTTTAGTTAAGAGGAAAACTCCTGTTAAGGAAGTGAAAAGGTCATCTGAAAAGAAACCATCTAAAAGGAAAAGAAAGAAAAATGTTGAAACAGACTCTAGCAGCAAGATTGCAAACAAAGCTGTAGCAAAAACTACAAACAAATATAACGAATCTGTGATAAATAAGTGCAAGGAAAGGCCAGGACTAAAAGCAAACTTTGATGAATCAGATCCAGAAAGGAGACTTTTATCTGTCACTTGTGAAATTTGTGGAGTAGTAAGCAATGGTTGGTTCAATGCACAAATGCATTTATCAGAACACATTGGTATTAAGGCACTAGAATGTGGAATCTGTAAGAGAGTTTTGGAAACTAAAGAAAAATATAAGAGACATGTTTATACAGCACATAGAGAAAAGTTGACATGTGAAGTTTGTGGTGTTCAAATAGGGGGTTCAAGTGCATTAAAGCAACACATGAAAACTCAGCATTTAAATATGGAAAAGAAATATAAATGTGAAGTATGTAAAGAAATGTTTATGACTAAAGGTAATCTGACTTTGCACATGAAAAAACATTCTGACGAAAGGAAGTATTCTTGTGAGTATTGTGGTTTGGCTTTCAAGGGGAAAATTGATGTCAGACATCATATCCTGGCTGTGCATGACAGATCAAAGCTTCCACATAAGTGTTCAGACTGTGGAAAAGGATTTATATCTCCAGGCATGTTAGAAACACATAAGAGGACACACACAGGTGAAAAACCGTTTGGATGTGAATATTGTGGTAAAAGATTTCATAATGTTGCAATTATGAAGAGTCATGTTAAAGATGTACATGAGAAAAAGTTCATTGTTGGTTGTAGGGAATGTTCTATGCAGTTTGTTAAGAGAGAACGATTCATATTTCATGCACTTACACATACTTCTTTATCACCTTATAAATGCAGTGCTTGTAATATGGGTTTTAGACATCATGAAGCCATTAGGAGGCATAGAAATAAAGAGCATCCAGGAATGGATGTAAAATTTACAAAACCAAGTGAAGAAGAGAAAAAGTACTTACTTAGCTTTCTTGTTGAACTGAATGACCCAATAGAGGAAATTAGTTAAATTGTTGAAATTAGTACTTTTTCCAACAAATCAGATCTATTTCTCAAATGTAACTGTTTTACTTGAAATGAAAAAGATTGTCAAATAGAGACTCAATTAATTCTAGTTCACCCTTTTGGGACACTCCATTCATCATCAATTTGTCAGCCAAATTTATTGGTTGGAGCATTTGACAGACACCCTGCTCAACAAACCTAACACTGCTTTGTTCTAATGGAGACCACCACCAAATTTCTCAACCAGCATTTGCATCAGCATTTGACTTTTTGGAGAAAGACCTGTGCAATATGGCAAAAGATAGTTTAGATTTGTGTATTAGTTGTGAGATGGAACTGTTATGTGACTTTATTGGCACTGGAACATTTATGTGCCTAATATGAATATCAAGAATTCAATGGAAAATGTTCTGAAATTAGTAGGGTTTTCATTTTCTTTAACAGTTTTTGATAAGCTACAACCATAAAGCAAGAAATAATTTTTCAAAATGTAGATGATGGTATCAAACAAGAAATTCTTTCTGAGAGTGAAGAATTTAAGACAGAAGATGATATTGTTGTTTCACCTTTTGACCAGGAGGGAGTGCCCAATAGTACATTTGCAGAAAACCAAAATAATTTTCTTGTAAAGAGGAAAGTCGTACTCAAGAAGACTTCTGGAATGATAAGAAAGATGAAAAATGAAACAGCTACTAAGAAGAAGGTCATTTCTAAAACTGAGAGAAAGAATAGCATATCTGTGATAAATAAGTGCAGGTTACAGCCAGGTTTGAAAGCAAACTGTGATGATTCAGATACAGCAAAAAATGGCAAGGTGTGAAATGAATGAATCATTTGAAATTAAAAATGGGAAATATAAGTTGTAATGATTTTATTTCACCATTTCAGGATACTCATCAATAATGGGGCACAGTCAATTTGTCAGTCAGATTCATTGGTTGGATGATTTAACAGACATCTGCTGTACAAACCTCAAACTAATATGTTCTGATGGAGACCACCATGGGATTTCTTTAGTTGCATTTGTTTCAGCATTTAAGTTTTTGGAGGAAGATCTTTGCGATATGATGAATGATAACTCAGATTTGTTCATTAGCTCTGATTTAAGTCATGACCTTATAGAACAGTTGTGTTACTTTGTAGGGACTGGTACAATTTATGTGTCTGATATGAATCTCAAGAATTCAATAGAGAGTGTTCTAAAATCATTGGGATTTTCATTTTCTTTGACAGTGTCTGATAATAGTAAAATTATCAAACAAGAAATTATTTTTGAATATGAACATGAAATAATTAAACAAGAAAGTACTTTTGAAAATGGAGAGTTAATTGAAGGAAAAATTGAACTTAAGAAAGAGGAAGATATGGATGTTTCACTTTTTGACATGAAAGAGCTACCTGATGATAATATTCCAGAATGCCAAATTGAAGTTCCTTCAAAGAAGAAAACCATACATAAGACCTCAAGGACAAACAGAAAATTGAACCGTAAAGCAACTACGATTACTTCTAAAAATGAAAGGAAGAATAGTATATCTGTGATAAATAAGTGCCGAGAAAAACCAGGACTAAAACCTCATCCATCAAAAGCAAATTTGATAACATGTGAAATTTGTGGCATGGTTCTTACTGGATGGTTCAAAGCATCACTTCATTTAAGTACACACATTGGTATCAAGGCATTACAATGTGGAATTTGTGAAAAGGTTTTAGATAATCAATTGAAATATAGTAGGCACATTTACTCTGGTCACAGGCAAAAGTTGACCTGTGAAATTTGTGGACTTGTATGTAAGGGAAGAGGACTAAAGAGACATATCAGAAATCAGCATTCAAACAGGAAAAAGGAGCACCAGTGTGAAGTGTGCAAAGAATTGTTTATGACCAAAGGAAACTTGAAACAGCATATGAGTAAACATTCAGATGAACGAAAATATTCTTGTGAATACTGTGGCATTGCTTTCAAGGAAAACAATCACCTCAAAAGTCATATTATGAATGTACATAATAAATCAAAGCTTCCTTATACATGTTCTGAATGTGGAAAAGGATTTTTAAGTCATAACTTGTTAGAAACTCACAAAAGAACTCATACTGGAGAGAAACCTTTTGGATGTGAACATTGTGGTAAAAAATTTATTAATGTTGCACAAATGAAGAAACATGTTAATCAAGTGCATCTAAAAAAGTTCATTTTTGGTTGCAAGGAGTGCTCTATGAAGTTTCTAAGTAAAGGAAAATTAATGTCTCATGCACTTACTCATACTTCATTATTACCTTATAAATGTAGTGCTTGTAATATGGGCTTTAAACATAGTGAAGCAATAAAGAGACATAGAAATAAAGAGCATGCTGGAATGGATGTGAAATTTACAAAACCAAGTGAAGAAGAAAGGAAGTTCTTGCTTACTTTTCTTGAAAAATCAAATGATTAAATTAAAGAATTACATTAAGTTCTTTCTTCTAGTAAGGACGCACAAAAAGTTGAAGGGTCCTGAATTTTACAAACATGGCCTAAATCCTCTTCTATGAACTAAAAGATCATCCTGTCATTAAATACAATTATATTTTTTTTCATGGGTTCACAAATAAAAGCACCCTCTTATGTAGTAAAATTGCCCAGAAAGTACAAATTGCTTTAATAAAGGATGTAGCTTTTATGAACCCGTTTTAGCAAAGAATGAAATTCCATTTAATTAAGAGTTGATCTTTTGGCATATGAAAAACAACTAAGGGGTAGTTGGTTGAATTTGATAATGTTGATTTTTCATTGTAGTGTTACTTATCTCCTTACTTCTAGAAGTTTCTACAAGTAATATATATTTTAATTCTTATATGAATGAATCGTTTGAAATTAAAAATGGGAAATATAAGTTGTAATGATTTTGTTTCACCATTTCAGGATACTCATCAATAATGGGGCACAGTCAATTTGTCAGTCAGATTCATTGGTTGGATGATTTAACAGACATCTGCTGTACAAACCTCAAACTAATATGTTCTGATGGAGACCACCATGGGATTTCTTTAGTTGCATTTGTTTCAGCATTTAAGTTTTTGGAGGAAGATCTTTGCGATATGATGAATGATAACTCAGATTTGTTCATTAGCTCTGATTTAAGTCATGACCTTATAGAACAGTTGTGTTACTTTGTAGGGACTGGTACAATTTATGTGTCTGATATGAATCTCAAGAATTCAATAGAGAGTGTTCTAAAATCATTGGGATTTTCATTTTCTTTGACAGTGTCTGATAATAGTAAAATTATCAAACAAGAAATTATTTTTGAATATGAACATGAAATAATTAAACAAGAAAGTACTTTTGAAAATGGAGAGTTAATTGAAGGAAAAATTGAACTTAAGAAAGAGGAAGATATGGATGTTTCACTTTTTGACATGAAAGAGCTACCTGATGATAATATTCCAGAATGCCAAATTGAAGTTCCTTCAAAGAAGAAAACCATACATAAGACCTCAAGGACAAACAGAAAATTGAACCGTAAAGCAACTACGATTACTTCTAAAAATGAAAGGAAGAATAGTATATCTGTGATAAATAAGTGCCGAGAAAAACCAGGACTAAAACCTCATCCATCAAAAGCAAATTTGATAACATGTGAAATTTGTGGCATGGTTCTTACTGGATGGTTCAAAGCATCACTTCATTTAAGTACACACATTGGTATCAAGGCATTACAATGTGGAATTTGTGAAAAGGTTTTAGATAATCAATTGAAATATAGTAGGCACATTTACTCTGGTCACAGGCAAAAGTTGACCTGTGAAATTTGTGGACTTGTATGTAAGGGAAGAGGACTAAAGAGACATATCAGAAATCAGCATTCAAACAGGAAAAAGGAGCACCAGTGTGAAGTGTGCAAAGAATTGTTTATGACAAAAGGAAATTTGAAACAGCATATGAGTAAACATTCAGATGAACGAAAATATTCTTGTGAATACTGTGGCATGGCTTTCAAGGAAAAATGTCCCCTTAAAAGTCATATCATGAATGTACATAATAAATCAAAGCTGCCTTATACATGTTCTGAGTGTGGGAAAGGATTTTTAAGTCCAAAGCTGTTAGAAACTCACAAAAGAACTCATACTGGAGAGAAACCTATTGGATGTGAGCATTGTGGTAAAATGTTTACTAATGTTCCACTAATGAGGAGCCATGTTAAACAAGTTCATATAAAACAGTTCATTTTTGGGTGCAGGAAGTGTTCTATGAAATTTATAAAGAAAGAAGGATTTATTATTCATGCAATTACACACACTTCATTATCACCCTTTAAATGCAGTGCTTGCAATTCAGGATTTAGACATCGTGAAGCTATAAGGAGACATATAAACAAAGATCATCCAGGAATTGATGTGACATTCACAAAACCAAGTGAAGAAGAGAAGAAATATCTAGAAAGTTTTCTAGTAGAATTAAATGATGAAGGGGAAGAGAAAGATTAAAATGTTTAATTTCATGCTTCTGACAATAAAATTCTTAATGTTTGGGTACTTACTATGAGGCAATTACTCTCTTATTATCCTCATAAGTTCCAATTTTAAATTATATTGTTATAGCATTGAAATGTGGGCATGCGGATTTTACACAAAATGAAAAAGATTGCCAAGTAGAAATTTGAATAACTCTGGTTTACCATTTTAGGGCATTCTTCGACAATGGTGCCAAATCAATTTGTTAGTCGGATTTATTGGTTGAATGATTTGGCAGACACTTATTGGACAAATCTAACTATCATATGCTCTAATGGAGACTACCATGGCATTTCTCTACCAGCATTTGTTTCAGCATTTCACTTTTTGAAGATCGATTTGTGCAATTTGACAAATGATAATTTAGAAGATTTATTCATTAGCTGTGATTTAAATCATGACCTTGTTGAACAGCTGTGTAACTTTGTTGGAACTGGAACAATTCATATATCTGATTTGAATTTCAAGAATTCAATGGAAAATGTTCTAAAATCATTGGGATTTTCATTTTCCTTGACGGTTTCTGATAGTGTTTCAATGGTCAAACAAGAGATTATTTTTGAAACTGAAGAGGAAAGAGTGAAGCAAGAAAGCATATTTGAAGAAGAAGAGTCAAAGGAAGGGAACATTAAATCCAAGAGAGATGGAGACATGGATGAATCTCTTTTGGACATGAAACAAATGCCCAAGGGTAAGGTTCTAAATAACCAAGATGATATTCTATTAAAGAGAAAAACTTTACTTGAGATTTCAAGGAGGAACAGAAAGAAGAAAAGTAAACTAGCAAGCTCTGAGAAGACTGTCATTTCCAAGACTGAAAGAAAGAATAGTATATCTGTGATAAATAAATGCAGAGAAAAGCCAGGCCTTAAAGCACATTATAGTGATTCAGATACATCAAAAACAAACCTGATAACATGTGAAATTTGTGGCATGGTACTTAATGGGTGGTTTAAAGCATCACTTCATTTAAGCACACATATTGGTATCAAAGCCTTACAATGTGGAATTTGTGAAAAGGTTTTAGATACCAAAAAGAAATATAATTGGCACATATATTCTGGTCATAGAGAAAAGTTTCCATGTGAAATTTGTGGACTTCTACTGATTAATTCCCATGGACTAAAGGCACATATTAAGAATAGGCATTCAAACCGAAAAAAGGAGCACCAATGTGAAGTGTGCAAGGAATTGTTCATGACTAAAGGAAATTTGACTGTACATATGAGCAAACATTCGGATGAAAGAAAATATTCTTGTGAATATTGTGGCTTGGCTTTCAAGGAAAAAGTTCATGTCAGAAGTCATATAATGCATGTACATGACAAATCAAAGCTTCCTTACATGTGTTCTGAGTGTGGAAAAGGTTTTAAATCTCCAAGTCTTTTAGAAACTCATAAAAGGACTCACACTGGAGAAAAACCTTTTGGATGTGAATTTTGTGGTAAAAGATTTCATAATGGAATAATTATGAAGAATCATATTAAGCTTGTGCATGAAAAAAAGTTCACTGTTGGTTGCAGGGAGTGTTCTATGAAATTTGTGAAAAGAGAAGCATTCATACTTCATGCAATTACACACACCTCACTATCACCATTTAAATGCAGTGCATGCAATATGGGATTTAGGCATCGTGAAGCCATTAGGAGACATAAATATAAAGAGCATCCAGGAATGGATGTAAAATTTACAAAACCAAGTGAAGAAGAGAAGAAGTATTTACTTAATTTTCTAGTAGAATTGAATGGTGAAGGTGAAGAAATTGGTTAAGATGTTGGCACATAATTTCATACTTCTCTCAATATTATTATTAATTCTTGATGAATAAAGAGCCTTCACATGACCAATAAATCCATTCTAATCCACATGTCCTTGTTCTTACTGCAAATTGTTATAACAATGAAATATAGACAGATATAAATATATATTTTTAAAACATAATCAGAAATGTGCCAAATAATTCCAATTTACCATTTTAGGACATTCATCAATAATGGCACCAAGTCAATTTGTTGGCCAGATATATTGGTTGGATGATTTGGCAGACACTTGCTCAACAAATCTAACCATTATATGCTCTAATGGAGACTACCATGGAATTTCTCTAGCAGCATTTGTTTCAGCATTTAAATTTTTGAAGAAGGATTTGTGCAATTTGACAAATGATTATTCAGAAGATTTGTTCATTAGCTGTGATTTAAATCATGACCTTGTTGAACAGCTGTGTAACTTTGTTGGAACAGGAACTATTCATATTTCTGATTTGAATCTGAAACATTCAATGGAAAATGTTCTAAGATCATTGGGATTCTCATTCTCTTTAACAGTTTCTGATAATGTTGCAATGATCAAGCAAGAAATTATTTTTGAAAAGGAAGATGAAAATTTCAAGCAAGAAGATATCTTAGAAGAGGAGGAGACAAATGAAGGAAAAATTGAATTTAAGAAAAATGAAGAGATGAGTGATTTCATGAAAGAACTACCTGATTTTAAGGTTCCAGAAAACCAAACTGATATACCTTTAAAGAGGAAAAGTGTTGTAAAGACTCCAAGGAGGAAAAGAAAGAAGAATAGTAGATCAGAAGGCTCAGAGAGGACAGTCATTTCCAAAACTGAAAGGAAGAACAGTATAACTGTGATAAATATGTGCAGGGAAAAGCCAGGCCTAAAAGTAAATTGTAATAATTCAGATGAATCCAAAACAAATCTGATAACATGTGAACTTTGTGGTATGGTTCTTAATGGATGGTTCAATGCATCACTTCATTTAAGTACACACATTGGTATCAAAGCCTTACAATGTGGAATTTGTGAAAAAGTTTTAGATACTAAACAAAAATATCATCGGCACATTTACTCTGGTCATAGGGAAAAGTTGGCTTGTGAAGTTTGTGGACTTGTACTTGTTAACTCACGTGTATTGAAGGCTCATATTAGAAATAAGCATTCAAACAGAAAAAAGGAGCACCAATGTGAAGTGTGCAAAGAATTTTTTATGACTAAAGGAAATTTAAGTTTACATATGAGAAGACATTCTGATGAAAGAAAATATTCTTGTGAATATTGTGGTTTGGCCTACAAGGGAAAAGATGATCTTGGGCGTCATATCCTGGCTATACATGAGAGATCAAAGCTTAAACACATATGCTCTGAGTGTGGAAAAGGATTTTTAACTCCAAACCGGTTAGAAATTCACAAAAGGACTCACACTGGAGAGAAACCTTTTGGATGTGAATATTGTGGTAAACGATTTCATAATATTGGAATTATGAAGAGTCATGTTAAACTCGTACATGAAAGAAAGTTCATGTTTGGGTGCCGGGAATGCTCCATGAAATTTGTAAAGAAGGAAGCAATTATTCATCATGCAGTTACACATACGTCATTGTCACCATTTAAATGCAGTGCTTGTAAAATTGGTTTTAGGCATCGTGAAGCAGTAAGGAGACATATAAATAAAGAGCATCTGGGAATTAATGTGAAACTTATAAAACCAAGTGAAGAAGAGAAGAAATATTTACTAAGTTTCCTAGTAGAATTGAAAGATGAAGGGGATGAAAGAGATGGATATGTTTAGTGTCAAGCTTAATTTTTGATGAATAATATAAGGCAGTTAATATTTTCCACTTTTTCTTTAAATTGGTATGGTATTGAAATGTACAACTAATTTTTTATCAAAATGAAAAAGAATAACAAATAGAAACAGAAACAATAATGATTCACCATTTCTAGGACATCCTTCAATAATGGAACCACATCAATTTATTGGCCAGATATATTGGTTGGATGATTTAAGAGACAGCTGCTCAACAAATCTAACAATAATATGCTCAAATGGAGACAACCATAGAATTTCTCTAGCAGCGTTTGTTTCAGCATTTAAGTTTTTGCAGAAAGATCTGTTCAGTTTGACCACTGGCAATTTAGAGGATATGTTCATTAGCTGTGATTTTAGCCATGACCTTATTGAACTGCTATGTTTCTTTGTTGGGACTGGAACCATTCATGTGGCTGATTGGAACCTCAGGAATTCAGTGGAAAATGTGTTAAAGGCTATTGGGTCTTCATTTTCATTAACAGTTTCTGACAATATTGCAATGATTAAACAAGAAAATATTTCTGGAAATGAAGATCATAAAGTTGAACAAGAAAATAATCTTGAAAATGAAATGTCAAGTGAAGGAAAAGTTAAATATATGAAAGACGAAAACAAGGATGTTATTCCACATTTTGACCTTAAGGAAATAGCTGATTATAAAGATACAAAAATCCATAATGAGTTTTCTTTAAAAAGGCAAGAAGTATTTAGGACATCAAGGGAAAAAAGAAAGAAGACAAGTGAATTGAAAAGTTCAGAGAAGACAGTCATTACAAAAATAGAAAGAAAGAATAGTATATCTATGTTAAATAAGTGTAGGGAAAAGCCAGGTCTAAAGGCAAATTTACATAGTTCAGACATTTAAGTACACACATTGGTAACAAAGCTTTAGAATGTGAAATGTGTCAGAAGGTAATAACTACCCAAAAGAAATTTAATAGACATGTTTACATTGACCACAGGCCTAAATTGACATGTGAAATTTGAGGATTCGTATTAGTTAACCCACGTGGACTGAGGTCACATATGAGAATTATGCATTCAAACATAATAAAAGGGCACCAATGTGAAGTGTGCAAAGAATTGTTTATGACTAAAGGTAATTTAAGTAGGCATATGAGCAACCATTCAGATGAACAAAAATATTCTTGTGAATATTGTGGCTTGGCTTTTAAAGAAAAAGCTTATGTCAAACGTCACATAGTACATGTACATGTAAAATCAAAGGTTCCATATATGTGATCTGATTGTGGAAAGGGGTTTAAGTCTCAGAGCCTCTTAGAGACACCCAAAAGGATACACACTGGAGAGAAACCTTTTGAATGTGAATATTGTGGTAAGATATTTCACAGTGTATATTAATAAAGAGTCATGTTAAATGCGTACATGAAAAAAAGTACACTTATGGTTGCTGTGATTCTATGAAATTTGTAAATAAAGAAGAATTCCTTTCTCATGCTATATATTACACATACTTCATTATTCCATTTAGATGTAGTGCTTGTAACATGGGATTTAGGCATCGTGAAGCAATCAGGTGACATAAAAATAAAGAGCATCAAGGAATGGATGTTAAATTTACCAGACCAAGTGAAGAAGAGAAGAAATATTTACTTAGTTTTCTAGTAGAACTGAATGACGAAGAGAAAGAAATTGGTAAAATTGTTTAAATTCATATTTCTAACAATAACATTCTTAATTATTGATGAATAAAGTCCCCACATTTGGCCAATAAATCCTCTCTAATTCACATATTTTCCTATTGTACTTCAGGTTGTTATGATAAAAATGTAAACATATCAATTTTAAACATAATGCATAATGAAAATTATTGACAAATATAAATTCAAATAATTCTATCATTTTAGGTCGTTCTTCAATAATGGAACCAAATCAAATTGTTGGTCAGGTTTATTGGTTGAATGATTTGACAGACATCTGTTCAACAAACCTCACACTAATATGCTCTAATGGAGACCATCATGGAATTTCTTTAGCAGCATTTGTTTCAGCATTTCAATTCTTAAAGGAAGATCTGTGCAGGCTGACAAATGATAATTTAGAAGATTTGTTCATTAGCTGTGATTTTAATCATGACCTTATTGAGCTGCTTTGTTACTTTGTAGGGACTGGTACAATTTATGTGTCTGATATGAATCTGAGGAATGCAATCAAAAATGTTTTAATATCATTGGGATTTTCATTTTCATTAACAGTTTCTGATAATATTGCAATGATCAAGCAAGAAATAATTATTGAAAATGAAGGAGAAATAATTGAACAGGAAGACAATTTTAAAAATGGGATGGCATATGAAGGAAAAGTTGAATATATGAAAGATGAAAACATGGATATTCCACTTTTTGACCTGAAGGAAGAACCTGATTTTGGAGATACCAAAAACCAAATTGATTTGCCTTTAAAGAGACCAGCAGTATTTAGGACTTCAAGGAGAAAAAGAAAAAAGAAAAGTGATGTGAGTAGTTCAGAATCTATTACAAAAATGGAAAGAAAGAATAGTATATCTGTGTTAAATAAGTGTAGGGAAAAGCCAGGTCTAAAAGCCAATCTACATAATTCAGATACATCAAGAACAAATTTAGTAACATGTGAAATTTGTGGTATGGTTATTAATGGATGGTTCAATGCATGGGTCCATTTAAGTACACACATTGGGAAAAAAGCTTTAGAATGTGGAATGTGTCAGAAAGTTTTAACAACCCAAAAGAAATTTAATAGACATGTTTACATTGATCACAGGCCCAAATTGACATGTGAAGTTTGTGGTGCCCAATTAGTAGGAAAAAGTGGATTAAAGCAACACATGAATACTCAGCATTTAAACATGGAAAAGAAACATAAGTGTGAAATATGTGAAGAAATGTTTATGTCAAAAGGGAATTTGAGCAGGCATATGATAAAACATTCAAATGAAAGGAAATATTCTTGTGAGTATTGTGGCTTGGCTATCAAGACCAAAGAACATTTAAATGTACACATTCTTGCAGTTCATGAGAAGTCTAAACTGCCCCACAAATGCACAGGGTGTGAGAGACGATTTCTTTCTATCCGTTCCTTAAAAGATCATGAAAGGTCACATACTGGAGAAAGGCCTTTTGTATGTAATTATTGTGAAAAGACATTTCCTACCAACAGTAACATGACCAGTCACATACGAAATGTTCATGAAAAGAAGTTTGCCATTGGGTGTAGTGAATGTCCTATGAAGTTTACAAAGAAAGGAGCATTTGTTTTTCACGCCCTGACACATACTTCTTTGACTCCATTTAAATGCCCTGTTTGTGATAGGAACTTTAAACATCGTGAAGCCAGGAGAAGACATAAGATTAAAGAACATCCAGACATGAATGTGAAATTTACAGATTTGAGTAAAGAAGACACAAAATATTTACTGAGTTTCCTTGTTGAATTAAAAGATCTTGACGAGGAAAGAGCTTCAAATAGTTAAATTGAAAATTATGTATTTTCTCTGTGTTAAGTTTTGCGGAATAATTTACTTCAATGATTTGCGTTATCATTGAAGTAAATAATTCCTCGAAACTTAATGCAGCACGAGATATTCACAATCTATTTTGGGACAGAGGTAGTACTTATAAAAGTTGATCTGATGTAACACCCTTTTTTCAAAGGAATCTGGGTGCAATGTACACAAATTGGACCAATCTGATGACAATCATGAATCTGCGCAAAAAAATCAAACATAGAGAGAACCATTTGGTGCTGATTTGTGCCTGAAAATCGAACTTTTGAAATATTCAACATAGGAAGTTGAAATGCGTACAGTGCCATTCATAAATATGTAGTAGTAGCAAAACATGAAACTTTTGCTTCTTAACTGTAGTTATTTCTATGAATGTTCAACTTATTCTTATAATTTTTTGACAATTCTAAAAAATTGAGCAATTTTGGAAAAATCCTCTCGGATATCCTCTAGAATTTATATGATTTTCTAGGGGATATCTGTGAGGATTTTTTACATGTTCACTTTATTGAGATACTAGCGGAATATACCCGGCGTTGCCCGGGAATTCTTAGTAGTCAATATTGTGAGCTCGGGCAGAGCCCTCGCTAACGGTATCTTAATATGTATTGTAAAATCAGGCAGAGTCCTTGCAAGCAATATCTTCCTTTAATGTGAGCTCCAGTAAAGCCCATGCTAGCAATTTTTCAATCAATATTGTCAGCCTGGCCAGAGCCCTTTCTAGCAATATCTAAGTCCTTATTGTGAGCTCAGGCAGTGACCTTGCTAGCAATATCTCAGTCTGTGCTGTGAATTCAGACTATTACCATTCTCACAGGTAAAAGAATAAGAGGAAGCCCTGTAATTAAAGGGAAGTGCTTTTTTATTGCCTATCTT
>JAOWAT010071004.1:0-11058 GCA_028571025.1 Longipedia americana | reverse complement strand
TAGCCCGAGTGCGTCATATTCTGCTGCGCTACGTCACTCCTGCTTTTATTATTATTATCCTTAAACATAATAACTGTCCATTGTCAATCATGGCATTATCAATTTCACAGATATGTTCATCCATCTATCCGTCACAAATGTCAACAACATCTCGGTTCGTTATACGCCATTCTTTTCTCACAATTTGTGCAGATTTTTTCCTAGCCCTGACACCTCTTTATTAAAAATGGCATCCAGAACATCAGTACTGGCGCCAGTGCCACACACCACAACATTGTAGTCTGACTAGCGTGATACTCTATTCTGGGATCTCCAATGTACCCGCATTCCTGACACAAATTTTATGGGTCTATCATCGGTTCATTTTATTTCTGCGGGCCCGCCAAAGATTCGTCCAAATTCATACTCATGTTCATATTCATAACAGAACAGCTATTATTCGCGCTCCTATTCGTGTTGTTGTTATTGCTGTTGTCAATACTAGGCGAATCCGACGAAACATTCTTAATATCATGGCGAATACCCGTTCAGTATTTTTCGAAAAACTCGATGATGGATTTCTGCGCTTTGAATTTGATTTCATAATTTAGTAGTGTATAGTCTACGCTTTGGAACGAACGTATCCGGCAGGCTATGCTTCGTCGGCATGCATCGAAAGAGGTTTTCGCACCCCAGTCTTATTAACTTCAGTTTTTGACTTTGGCTTTGTTGGGCTCATCTCTGTATCTGACATCTTGTGAATGCACCAAGCCTATTTTTTAATATCTGCTATCCTGCTTTCAAAAATTATTATAAACGATTAATCACTTCTTCAATCATTAGCCATCGGTCATTAGTTAAAAAAAGAATGCTGGACCGGATTTGAACCGGTGACCGTTGGACCTGCAATCCACTGCTCTACCAATCTGAGCTACCAGCACTTCATGCCAACCTCGGCTCCAATTTCAGAGTGTACACCCTATTCAATGGTATTTTATCATCCAAGTGCTTGAGATTGGCAAAGTTAATGATCAATAGATTATAAGTAATTTGTCACAAAATATCAATTATTTTCACACTTAAATAGTTCTTTCAAAATTATAATACATTCCTACTTTCCATCCTCCTTTCCTCTTTTTTCCACAAGTCTCCTCAGCTCCTTATTCACCTCTTCACATCCCTTAAACGCTTCCCGAAAGAGCAAACACTTTTTAATGAAACTATACCCGGTTTTCACCAGCTTCCCATGCAGTTCTCTTGTATTTTCGTTTACCGTCCCCTTCTTGCCATTGGTCAAGCTACTGTAAGTTTTATTGAGGAGAATTTGATTAATGACTTTCTGAATAAAGCCGTACTCGACTATTCTTTTCAGATAGACATCGACATGCCTAACTAGGTTTGCAAGGGTGGAGGTCAGATTGGTTAGGGCTTGAATATCGTCGGTGGTGTTGCTATCAAAGCAGTCGGAGAACAGAGGGATAATCAAGCTTATCTCATCGGAGAATCGATACTTTCTCTATTGCTAAGCGTCATTGAAGAAAGATATATTGCCAATAGCAAAGATTCCACTTCTTAAGATTTTTTTGTTGTTGTAATAAATTTATAAACACGTTCTAACTGCCTTCAAGATCTTGCGATCGTGAAATGTCTTGAAAAATACCGTCGAAGAATGTCTGGCCAGATTTCCAACCATGTTCAACGTCCTATCCATTAACACCTAGCCCAGTCCTGCCAAACCCTACTTCTCTTTCTATTGTCCAACACATCTCTCACCCAACAGCCTTGGAACCACCTAAATTAGCCCACTCTCAATCACGCAATCGTAGTACTGATAATCTACCTTGAATACACTTGAAATTAGTGTTACCACCTCAATCATCACTCCTGTCAACAAGTTAGACTTACTCAAACTTTGCCCTACGCCACTATCCTTTATCACACTTTTGAGCATCGGAATCACCCTATATCCGATGTATTCCATTAAATTGCTGCTCTTATTTCTCGTATTCAGCATTCTGTTCGTAAATTAAAGGACTGCCTTCAATCCTTTCATTTTTTATTTCTCAGTCATTTTGAATTGTTAGTTCTCACCAATTAGTTCCTAGTAGCACTCAAATATTGTTCTGTAAAACTAGTATTCTTCGCATATGTAGAGTATTTTCGTCAAAATAACTCCATCTTCCCCCTTCATCTGTTGCGATCCACCGACTTGCTGAATCAAATTCACATTTATCACCTCCAAAAATTTAACCAAAAGTCTAAATAAAAACTCCTTTCCTTAAATTTCTTCAATGCTCCGAATCTTTTCTTTGACAATGCAAATAAACATGTTGTAGACTTCCGTCAGCAATTTTCTGTTTTTTTTAATCTAAACATTGGAGTTGTAAGTATCAGAAAAAGTGAGACTCATATACTTAAGCAACGTTTTCGACGAGATACTCATGAAGCCGTTGCGATTAAATCCATATCCTTTTTCGAAGCACCCTTCCAACAACTTCATGTGTCCCTGTCCGACGCCAATGGCCGACTGGACCATTACATTGGTGGAATCGGTGCTGATCTAGGCCTCATCTTGCATCCAGTGTAAGATATCACACATAATGCCGACCATCCCATCCTCGAACAGACACCACTCCCCCCTCAACCCACCCTCCAACTCGTCAACAACTCCAGTTCTCTAGCAGTTCATACTCCTCAGCAACTAGCTAATCTGCATCAAGATATTCCGACCCTTCTCCACCTTCACCTTTTTCTAATTCTTCCTCTCGAAATTATAGTACGCAATCTTAATTAAAAACAACTTCACCAACTCATCAACATTATTACCACTTTCAGAAGATGTCAATATTATGTTGTTATGGATTATCTCCGCTGTCAACAAGTTCACTTTCTATTTTTACATCAGAATGTTATTGTTCGCCAGACACAACACCTTCAGCTTCTTCTTCCCCAACATCGCAAACCAATAATCCTGCCTTTCTATATACTGCATCCTCAACTAGTGTGACACCTTCAAGCATTGGTACATCACTCGAAAATACCACTACAGCTCATTCTGACCACTGTATACCTAAAATGGCGACTTATCCCTACTTATAATCCCATTCTACTCCCCAGCTAATACTCCAGCCACCTGTTCTCTCATCTGCATAAACAGCCTCTCAATTCTACCTGTCATCATACAACTCGGACCATTATTATCAATTCCGTTGCCATTCCCATTGCCATGAACCACCGGCCTTAAAAATTTCTATAGTAACTCCAAAACAACTGCAGACCCAACGTCCATCGGTCTATAAAATTTTGCTACTGTTTTCAGCAGCTGATCCTACACGCATCGAACAAAAAAGTCCTATGAACTGCCAATCATCATCACCGCCTGATTAGCCAATATCCCAATAACCTTCAAACAAGTGGTGAAGGCCTTTCTAGACAACCTCTCCTATCCTCTTTTCAGCAACTAAACCATCAACTTCAGAACTTCCTCGGCACTATCGTTCTCCCCATCCATACAATTAAAATTATTCTTCAATAGCAATCCCAGGAGCGTTATTTCCTGCACCAGCACCTACATTTCCTCTTCTTGTCTCCCTACACTCACAACCGACAATATTAATCTCACGTTCTTTGTAATGTCATCATCGCCATCTTGACTACTTGCCAATTTGACCTTGCTTATCAGGTATGTCATTATCTTGTAAATTTGACTCAACACTTTTGATTTAGCCTTCTTCGTCCCCAGTTTGTGCGGCTATTTAATCGCCGTTATCATAATTGTCTCCGCCTTGCTATAGAACTACTGACTAACTCTCAGCTCCTTCCCATCTATTCTGCCCTAAGTCAAATCCTGTTGAATTTTGCCAATTTAATCTATCAACGTTTAGTAATTTATTTACTCGTCTTATTCATCAAATTTCTTGTCACCCCTTTCAGACTATTGATTCTCCTAAGGTCTGTCTTTCTTCTGAGGAGTTTCAAAGGACTCAGGCCCGCTCCCAGGATCGATCTTGATTTCAGATTATACCAAAAACCCGGGTGTCTCCGACTACAAAGAATCCCAAGCCTTCACTTTTTCACTTTTGCCATCTTTCTTTTTGGTTAATAACTATTTATTCACTTCCTCATAAACTTTTGTGAAGTATTTGCTGTGCTTCAACTGATCGTAATCGTAGCGATTCTTTGGGTTTTTCTAAAGCATCCCCGAAATCACTTCTCGCAACTAAGGAGGCATGCTTGCAGGATAACTCACGCGACAGTTGAGTATTTTGGGGACCAGTTTGTGCCAGACATTGGCGTAAAAGGGCTGTTTTCCTGTGAACAACTCATACAGTATAATTCCAAAAGACCATATATCAACCTTGAAGCCGTAGTCTTTCTGTTGTATAATTTAGGGCGCGATGTAAAGGGGGGTGCCCTTAAGACTGTTGGCAAACGCATTTGATGCTGCCATTTTTTTTGCAAATCCAAAGTCACACAACTTCATCTCTTTGGTGTCATCCCTGTAGAGTATGTTCTGAGGTTTCAGGTCTCTGTGCATAATTTTGTTCTCCTTCAAGTAGAGCAAGGCCTCCAATATCTGGTAGCTGTACTGCCTCACCTCCTCGTATGTCAGCTTCTTCCTCACCTCCATGATCTTCGACAAATCTGTCCCCGCATACTCCATCACTATTATCAGCTGGGCTTCCGTCTCGAACACCTCCTTCAGACTTATCACGTTCCGATGACTGATCTTCTTCATTATTTAAATCTACTACTTGAAACCATCCAACTCCTTCTTCTTGCCGCTCCTGAAATTATATCAAAAATCCTTACTTCTTCTAAATGAACTTCACTGCTACCTATTCCTTTCCTTACTTCTTTTTCGCCTTATAAACCTTGCCGAAACTGCCCTACCCGATTGGCTTCGTATTCAACTCGTAAACTTCCTAAAACTTCACCCCACTCTTATTTTTCTCCTTCTACACCTTCGGAGCATTTGTGTCCTGGGCTTTCAAAGCCTAATTCATCATCACTTGCTTCTTGACTTTATTCGTTAGTTTTGATATAATTTATATTCTTAGTTAGTTCTGCATATTTAAACGAATACTTTTTTAACGAGAAAAATAATAAGTCTATGGTACAAAACAACTTAAAGCTCAATAAAATACCTTTCTCTGACCCAGTCGGTCCTTGCTCTGACTGCAAGTATATCGCTAATTTTAATATCGAGAAGACATATTAAACTGGTTTTGGCTAATTTTGCAGATACTATTATTTTTCCCACTCGCAACCTTCACATGACTCCTCATCTTGCCATTTTAGCAGACACCTGTTTTTTCCCTCAACATCCTCTCGAGCAGCCGAATTTCCTCGTTCAACTGTCGAACCTTGTCTTCCTCATCTCGTTAATTTTTCTCGGAGTCAACCGCAATCTACAGACTCTTCGGGGTCACAAACTCAAAATTATCACCCGATGCTCTTTTTTTCATATATGGAAATGTTCCCCCGCTATTTGAACCGTGATGAACAATTGGTGAAAAGGACTGTATATCCTTTGATTTTTTCGATTATGCGCTTTAGTTGAAAATGCTATAGTTGTCTACCAAGGGGATCTTTGATACCGGAGTTTACAGCCCATTGAGAGATGGGTCTCTACCTCCACAGTAATATCGGTTTGTTTTAACCGGATTCTCGTCCTCAATATCCTTCAAACTAAAATTAGTGTAAACAATCCTTGAACTTCCATCGCCCACCAATTGCTTGATCGGTGACACTTCCGACATCATCAACGCTGATGCAGGGGTTCCACTGTGATCTTTTTCCTCCCCCATCCTTATATCGGAACCTTCCTTCCCTCCAGCATTACTCAAAGTCTAGGCTACAGTAGCTCCTCTCATTCCCTTTCTGGTAGAACATCCTCCAGAACTGGCGGTGCTTGCAATCGATATCTTCTTTGAAATCGATTTTAGCAACAGCCCTATCGTCTGCGCCTCGTCTGTAATCAGTTAGTTCTATTTCAAACATGCCACATGTTGTGATATCTAATTTATCGCCTTCATATTCTCCTAATATACCACCGCACTGTCCTCCTTCTCCCTATTCTAAGGATCATTTGCTCGTAAATCCCTACTTTACGGCGGTGTCGATATTGTCGAAGGAGTTAATTTCAAGTCCATTATCAGTTTTTAAATGTTAGCCGATGATATCGATGATTTCTATGACCTTTTGCTGTTTTTCATTTACTGCTTACACTCGTATTTTTGATAATTTTTTTTTTCATTAATTGCGGCTTGCATTCTAACTAATGGCTAGGTATTCCTTCTTTTCATATTCCCAGGACATTCCTAACTAATTGGCTTCACACTTTTATTTTGATTGTTGTTAGAGTGCATTGAAAATGACGCATAACTCGGAAATAGCTCTTCTATATCATTATTTCCATTACACTGTTTCTTGCGTTCGATTTCATACAGATTCTGTTATTATTCAGAGTATTTCTTTAAATTTTTGAGATGAGAGGCGGATCTCGTTTTGGTTTGATGGCTAGGAATAATGATTTGTTTTTTTTTCTCCAGAGAATGATGATTCTGACTGCCACTTGTACTATTATTGATGTTGACCCGGCTGCTGGAGTGGCATCTGAAGATCTTCGAGGCGTAACTAGATTTCGTTGGTTTCCAATGAAAAGTTGATGGTTAGATGTGACTGTTGGATCTTTATATAGACATTTTTAGTAATAAAATTATGAGTTTTTTCCAGTTAGTAATGAAATTATGAGTTTTCCCAGTTAGTAATGAAATTATGAGTTTTCCCAGTTAGTATAATAGAAGGAGTAAAATGCAAAAATAGAGTCGGTCAAATAATTCATCAAACTGTTCCAAAAACTCGGTCAAATAACTCACTCAGCCGTCAAACTGGTCCAAAAAGGACCTCACGAACTAGAAGATCTACCTCTCCTTTTCCTTGAATTTACCGACTCTCTTCTCTTACATTCCAACCGATCTATCCATCGACCCCTCCCTTTTTTCGCAGAATTGAATAAAAAAGTTCCGATACTCCTCCTTCACCTCCCTCCCATCGTATTCCATCACCCTATTCATCACGCCCTGCTCGATATTGCTCACCATTGAGTAGAACCGATGGGTCAGCTCGTCCTTTTTTATCCTCACCTTCTGCATTAAATCCCTTGCTAAACCAAACAGCACCGGCTTGTACTTCTCTTCCTAAGTCTCTACAAACCGCTTCAATGTCGACAAAAACCCAGACGTAAATATATCACAAAACTTGGTCTACCCACTCATCTTATTTGCAACTCCCGACATTGGTGTCAACGCTATACTCTCCTCCAAACTATAGCTTTCCAAGAATCTCTAAAATTCCATCAGAAAACGCAAATAATAATAGATTCCCAAAAACGCCAGACACCCTTTCTTGAAATCATCCACACTTAGATGCTCAATTCTCATAATCCCCTTCATTTTTGTTTGGCCGTTTGCTAAAGACCTCAGCAACTCCTTTCGAAACTCCTAAGACTCCTTCTATTTTCTAATATTCGGCTTCATGCTTATCAAATTAATCAGATGTGTATCCATTTCATCAAATTTCTGAGCCTACTGCGTACAAACCACAGTGCTATTCATCGATTTCTCCCTCCCATTTTTACGACTCTACCTCTCCTGCAATTTCTTCTCGTAAGCCTTCGTTAAACTTTCAACTAGTCCCTTAGCATCCATTCTTGCATGCTCGTACTTCATCAGCATTACCTTCACCAATTATTTAATCTACCCAGGACACTCGGGATTCAGGACTGACATCCTTTCTATCTCCACCTCTGGATTGGCAAAAAAGGCATCCTGACTCTTTTTCAAATCCCATCTATTCTTGCAATTCCCAAACAAGTCCTGACCGACAAACACCGAGTAGATTACTAACCCCAGCGAAAATATGTCACACTTCTTACTGTATTTTCCAGTCGCAACCTGTGGGTCCCAAAACAACGGTGTCCCTATGGATTCGGTGTTCATCAATGGATCCTATGTCTTAGAACACCCAAAATCACAAATTTTCACATTGAAGTCTTCATCGAACAGAATATTTGCCGGCTTTATATCCCGATGCATAATGTTCTCCCGATGTAAGGCTTGAATCCCCTTCGCCATCTGCAAACTCAGCATCAGCTTCTACACGACAGACATCTCCTTTATCTTTTCACGGTTGTCCTATAAACTCCCATTTGCACAGTACTCCGTCACCATATAGTGTCTTATCTAGACCTTATAGCAGCCGATCAGCGATAGTAAATGCGGATTGTTTATCTGCTCAATTATTCTCACTTCATTCAGCACCAGCCTCTTGTCACGAATCGCCTCCCTGTTAAACTTTTTCACCGCCACTTTTTTCACATCCGAAGGTTATGTCGACTTTCCCTACGGATAGTATTCGGCAATGAAAACATCCCCGTAGCTACCATTACCAATGCAGTCTCCCAAGTTAAATAGCTCGTTGAATTGCTCCTAAGCTAGGTCAATAAATTATCCCGTCAAAGTGTGCAGAATTGACATTCTCCTATCTTCTTTGCTGTCTTCTTTGCAATTAAGTATTTTGGAGTTTGATTTGTTACTAATTATGTGTGTATGGACCTCTATAATCTGTAATAAAATACGGTGCTTTATATGTAACATAAAAATAGTGTTTTGGGATCGAAACTAATGATACTTTCTTGAAACCACCAAGTATTTAAAACATCTCTTTTTGTAATACTTAGAAACTCAAGTATATTTCACTCTCTAAGTTTTTTGAATAAAAATATAAATATATTGTTTTTTATGCGAACTATCATAAGGATTGAAAAGAAATGAAAGGCATGTATATGCACAACTGAGCTTTGCCTTTTCACTTCCCTACTGAATTTTCAGGCTGACTACTCCTGATAAAACATTTTGTAGAACTCATATTGCTCCTTCCAGTTCCATTACCATACTCACAATCCGCTAAATTCTCCCAAATAGACTCTATTCCG
Organism: Longipedia americana; assembly: GCA_028571025.1. Lineage (NCBI taxonomy): Eukaryota > Metazoa > Arthropoda > Copepoda > Polyarthra > Longipediidae > Longipedia > Longipedia americana. Next base: position 2,081 of record JAOWAT010071004.1, on the reverse strand, counting down.
ATCCGCCTCATTTCGTAACTCTGCTCTTTCAATATACACCTCATTCTATTGTTTTAACTCTCCAGCTTTTTAACCTTCTCCTTCAAGTTTCTTACATTCTGGGTCGAATTGACACTCATATTTCTATTATTCTCTTGCAGTCCTTCGCATTTTACGCAACCAGACACCTCCGATATCTGAGTTTTGATTTTCTAATTAATCTCTAAGGACTCCTTCAATCTTATCTCCAGGTTTTTGGTGTGAATCATTAGATGTGCTTCCCCTTTTTTACTTTATTTTAGTTTACTTTCAGTAATTTTCATCCTCGACTAGCAATCCTCCACAGTTTTTTGGCGTGCTTATAGTTTTTTTAGAATCTAAGCAATCTCGTTAATTTCCTTCTTCAAATTCTTGTTCTCCCTCATCAACTGAAAATTGTGTTTCTGATACTCGTGAGCCTTTTTCTTCCAATATTTATAAAATTATCGATCTCCATCTTTATCAAGGGTGGTCACATTATCTTTGGCGAGCAATTCCTTAGATTTTTGATTCGATATTTGTCTTTTTGAGTCGACTGGTTGAATATAATATCCTAAGTCCTGTCTACTTCCGTTAGCAATCTCCCCTCGATCTCTAGCATTCTTACAACTCTAGGGATTGACTTCATCTTTAAAATTGGCCTGTTTCGTGTTACTGTAGCTGGTATTACTCCATCCACCAATTTTCTCCAGCATAATTTCAGAAAGACTAATTGACTTCGCTTTTCCACCTCCGAATTCTTTCCCCTCCTTAAAATTAACTTTCCTTTAGAACCGACTCTTCTCCAGCTTTTTCCTCTTGCCTATTAATAAGTTCCCACCTTAAATGCAGGAACTATTGGAAGCACGCGATCCTATCACATCTATAGTAGAATTTTATTTTTTATCATCGAACATTCCGTGCTTAGGACATCCTGAATTATTGTTCTCAATAGCATCGACTGATTAGTTCGGATTACCCCTTTCTACGGATGACCCCCCGGTTAATCTTGAAAAAGTAGGCGACTTGTTCAACTGGGAGATGTTTTGATCTGTTTATATCAGTGTGTAAACTGTCTAGCTTAAATGCATTTGACTAATTTTGATTCTAATGTTGGCAATTGAAAATTTTGAAAATTAAAAAAATTATTAACACAGCACGCTGCTTAACATCCTCAATCCCTGTAAAACAAAATGTACAATAAAAATATCAGCGAAATGGTTTGATCACTTCAAACAAAAAGCCTTGATCTAAAATTCTTTATCTCTCCTTTTTAAAATCGAAACTTTATAACTCAAGAAGTCTAACAAATAGAAACTACTGACAAATCTTTCGCTTATTTTCGTTGAATTTCACATATTTTTCACCGATTCCTCCAATAAGGTCAACTCCCTTCCGTTTAGAGTTTGCAGTTTTGTATTTTCTCTGAAAATGCTATCATTACGAATTCTACCAACCTTAAACAATTTTTTCTAAGCAAAAAAATTGTTTTCCGTGAAACTTTTTGAAGTTTCTAATTTTTTTTCCCTAATCCTCCAGCTTTCATTTTTTATGCGATATTTCAATTCTGATACTTAAAACGACTGTAATTTCTCATTCAAACCATTTTGATTGACTTTTCCATTGGTATTGATCCCTCTCTTAGCAAACCACCCCAAAATCTGGAATTTTTTTTGAAATGGGCTCTTTCCGACATCCTTCCTACGATGTACACTCTTTTTGCTACTATCTACGGAAGCATTGATTGAAGTGTTGTACTCTTTTCCCTAACTCCTCACTGACACATCCTAAACATTTTTATTCCCTCCTTTCATAAACTCACTGTTACTCCTCCTTTGCTAATGTCCACTTGGCTCATATTTATATCCCCCTCTTTTTTTTCTTTCCCTTTCCGAACTCTCGAAATCCCCATATCTCTTGCTAAACTCTTCTAAGACCAAATGCGGCGGCGGCTTTACGCTTAACACCTGCTTACTCCTTTCCTTATGTCCATCATCATCATTATTATTTCCTGTTTCAAAATTGTCTTTTTATTTTTCCTGCCAGCAATCGTTCGGAAATCGTATCCTTTTTTTTGACTTCCT
>JAOWAT010070893.1:0-11058 GCA_028571025.1 Longipedia americana | reverse complement strand
CACGTTTGTTGAATGACATCTTACGATTATCATGTAAACATTCAAACTCGTATACATTGCGATGCTTTAGCCTTGTTTAAGTCTTTGGCTTCTCCAACGTACCAAATTTCAGATTTCAAAATTCTCAAATCTGACAAAAAAAGTAAAATATTTTAATAAATCTGACAAAAAAGTTTGTTTTCTTGTCAGTTTTTTAGGATCTGACAAAAAAGTGAACTTTTTTTCAGATTTAACATTGTATCTGACAAGAAAAGAAGCCATAGACTAAAAAAATATGAAATGTGACAAAAAGAACCTAGTAAAACAAAATTATTGTAGATCAAAATATGATATTCAAATGGAAAAAATGCTTCTGTTAGTTTTTCAGCAATATTAAAGTAAAATTACTTTTCAATAGCAGTAATTATCCATTTTAATCATACAAAGCAACATCTGGGCCATTAACATTACTTTCAATACAATATGAGAGTGCTCAGCTTAAAAATTAAATGAATACCATTTACAATAAAAAAATAAAAAAAAAACATTATTCCTAAATTGTTTAAACAACCAACAATAATTATTATATACTTTTAAAGATAACATTAATACTATGCTCATCATATTAAAAATTGAATGATTCTGGTTTGCCGTCTCAATTTGAAAACCTTACTTAAAACGTATTAATCGCTATTATCCGGAAGAATGTACAAAAATGACAAATTTAAAAAAGCATCATTCCAAGACTTCTAGATGAAATTTCAAATTTCTGCTGGGGGGGGCAGAATTTGGTAGTTTTTCAATTAAGCTTAATTGCATTGAGAAATTATGGAGCCAAATTATCTATATTTTTTAATATGATGAACTTGTGCATTTTTACAGAAAACAAGTGTTAAGTCAGGTCTTCAAACTTGGTGAAAATTCATGATCAAGCTACAATACACAAGAAATCAGGTTATAGTCTTGTCAAGCTTTTTGCCAGTTTGACCATCATTGAAAACTGGTCCAATTTTGTATTTTTGAGTTTTTGCAATTTTTGGACCTGAGTTTTTGAAAAATTTGCCTTGAGTTTTCAAAAATGTGGGAGTTTTTAGAAAATTTCTATCATTTTCCCACAAAATATGCTTAAACACAGTATTTTTATGAAAAACTCAATTCAACGAAATGAAAGTTTGGTCAAATTTTGTATTTCTGAGTTTGCCGAATTTTTGACTGAGTTTTTGCAATAATTTGGGCTGAGTTTTTCGAAAATTTTAGCAAAAATAAAAGTCTGCTTGTGCTCACTCTTTGCTCTAAAGAATCTGACTGAAATGTGACAAAATGGACTTACAGCAGGAATATTATTTTTAAAGTTTTTAACCCTTCGGAGGCCAAAGTTTTCAGATTTAGGATTTATAAGTAAACAAGAAGTAATTTCATGTTGCAGTTTTTTCATTTTGGTGGAAAATTATGTCACATTTTATCTGAATAAAAACCGGATCTATTTTCAGACAATGGCTTCCTCAGGGTCTTCAGTCAGATTCTCCTGATCAAGGAGTGGCTTTTTGTGTTTCATTCTGATATGACCACTAAGTTTTCTTCTATTGTCAAACTCTTTTCCACACGTTTCACAAGGAAAAATTTCTCCAGAATGCTGAAGTTTTAAATGTGTATTATAATTAGTTTGCCGTGTAAACATTTTTCCACATTCTTCACATTTAAAGTCCTTTTCCTTCAAATGAACAGATTTTACATGACTGTTCAAGTGAGATGTCTTGAAAAAATGTTTTCCACACTGTTCACATTGAACATTTTTCTCTTTTAAGTGAACACTTCTAACATGCTTGTCCAGATCTGATTTAGTTGTAAAGTCTTTCTGACAGTCCGCGCATTTATGATTTTTCTCCTGGAGATGTACAGATTTAATGTGTCTACTCAACCCACAATTGTCTCTAAATTGCTTTAGGCAATATTCACAAAGGAAACTTTTTTCCTTGTTGTGCACAAACCTGATATGACGCTTCAATTTTGATTTTTCCATAAACTTTGATTCACAGAACTCACAACTAAATGATGCAGATGGTTTCTCTTTCTTGACTTTTACTACATTAGAATTAAGTGCCATGATAATAGCTTTATATTCTGATTCGTCTTTGATTTGATCTCGATGATATTTGACTACATGTTCTTTCATACCAAACCTCCTGCAAAAAGATTGTCCACAAAATTCACAAAAATGGCTTTTCACCTTTAAATGTACAGAATTAACATGTTCTTTTACATGAGACATTTTGAAAAACTTTTTCTTGCAAATTTCACACTCAAAATTCTTTTCTTTCAAATGAACACCCCTAACATGCTTATCTAAATCTGATGAACTAAAAAATTCTTTTGAGCATTTCTCACAAGTAAAATGTTTCACTTTCTGATGAACTTCAAGTTTATGTCTTTTAAGATTCAAATGACTGTAAAATGTTTTTGAACAAATATCACAATGTAGATCAATCTCCTTTCTTTTCAATGATTTTACACTTGAGTTCAGTTTTCCCTCCTTTAAAGAAGTTTTCCTTTTGCTTAGCATTTCATCTTCAAAGTCAGAGACTTCTTCAGGATCAGAAATTTCTACTTCAAGATCATTAAATTTAGATTGCTCTTCCATTTTTACCTCACTTTTTAACAAATCATTAGATTTGTTCACATTACTTTGAAATTCAAGAGCTTCATCATGCAAAGTTTCCAATTTAATTCCTTCTTCCTTAACTATTGTGTAGGTATCTTCTTGTGGAGTAGGATCATCAGCTAGGAAGTCATCCTCATAGTCCATGTCAATTTCTGGTCCAAATACACTTTCCACAGTTTCAACATTTTCTTCTTTCTTAATCTGAGTGATATCAATTGCTTCTTGATTTATGTTGGTCATGTGTTCAGAGGTATGATTACTTTCTTGTTTCAAATCATTATCGATATTGTTAATTTCACATTTAAAATCAGAAGTCATTTCACAAGCTGTGATTTCTTCATCACTAAGTTTTTCAACTGCTTCATTTTCATTATCATATTTGAACTCTTCATTTTCCTCCTCATTTTCAAATTCTTCATTCTCTAAGTAATTCTTAAATTCTTCATGTTGTAGCTCATTTTCAAACACTTCATTGTTAAGAATCTTTGTATCATTTTCTTCACTAGTAAAATAATTATCATCATCTTGGTCTTCTAGACATTCTGGATGGAATTTTTCTACATGTATTTCAGCATCTGCAGAGGTTGAAAACTTTTCACTACAAAACTCACATTGATATTCCAATGTGACATTTGAGTGTTTATTTTTTACATGAGAATTCAAGTGGGATCTTTTAAAGAATTTCTTGTCACAAAAGTCACAACTGATATTCTTTTCTTTTAAATGAACACATCTAAAATGCTTATCAAGATCTCCTTTATAGAAAAACTCTTTATCACATTCACTACACTTGTGATGCTTTTCTTTCAAGTGGACAGATTTTACATGTCTCATTAAGTCTGATTTATTATGAAACCTAGACTGACATTCTTCACATCCATGCTTTAAGTCTCCTACATTATGCACTGTAGCATTATGTTTCTTTAAACTTTCTTTGGTAGTAAAAATTTTGTTACATATATCACAGCTATTAGGCTTTGGATGTTCAGATTTCATATGCCTGTTATATTCCAATTTTGAAACAAAGTCTCTTTCACAAGTATCACAGAAAAAGTTGATTGTTTTTACATGAATGGCGTTCATATGTTGTTGGAGCAATAAAGTGTCGGGAAATGTCATTTGACATTTTTCACACTCGTAGATCTGATTATCAGGATGCATTGTTCTGATGTGCTTATTCAGATCACCTCTGACAGCAAAATCCTTTCCACAAACAAGGCAATCAAAATCTTTCTTTCTGAAATGGTGTCTTTTGATGTGCTCTGCCAATTTTGGTTTATCAAAAAATCCTCTTGCACAAAATTCACAATGAAAATTGACTTCTTTTAAATGTACTGATTTGATATGTCTATTCAAAGCTGAACTTTGCTTAAATGTCTTCTTGCAGAACTTGCAAGTTGATTTGTACTTCTCTAAGTGAATCATTGCTATGTGTTTCTGCAATGAATGTTTTGTGGGATATGCATTAAAGCAAGATGGACAATGGAAATTCTTATCATTGGAATGAAGTGCTTGCATATGGATTTTCAAATTAGTTTCACTGCTGAATTTCTTGTCACAATATTCACAATTCAGTGGTTTGTCTGGTGGCTTTGAATCTTCAGTAGCATCCCCAGATTCAAAAGATTCCGTTTTGGACATATCCATTGCTACAGCAGTTGCCATGATCTCTCTGTATGTTAACCCTTATCGTCATGCGATGGGTTATCTAACCTTATTAGCGCATGTGGATCAGGGTTAATACTGATTCAAAACAAATGGAATTGCGGATATCGGGTGAATCGTTGCTTACTAATCACCATAATTGAAATGGCCTGAAATTGACAAGAGGAAAAACAAATTAACAATCTAGCAAACGTGTCAAACAGAAAAACCTGACATGTACAAAAAATGCACAAGTAATCGGCTCAACAAAATATAGATTGTTATTGGTTGAGCCAATTTCAAGTGGACGGAGTACGGTAGACTTTATTCCCTATTTACTAATACACAAACATATCACAAAAATTTAAACCTGTTTTTAGCCCAAATATGGGGGCACAACATTTTTTTAAGTTCACTTAAAAGATTCTTTCTCTTCTTTTGGTTTAAAATAGGTTGTAACAACAGCAGTATCTAGATACAAAACCAGAATTAAAGAACTGTACAAACTAGAGTAACAAAAATGCATGTCTTCCATAAAGTTTTAAAATTTCGTCTTCTTAATTGTAGCTAGCAGCAAATTACAGAGAAAATTTTTATGCTGAAAGAGACCTTAGTTTGTGACTCAAGGAGAAATGATTTGTATTTTCATCTAGGCTACCTGAAATCCGCAATTTTTTTATCTTTAGACTCAAACCTTTCAAAATTAGCATAAAATTAGGTCTATTGCCAATAGGGTGTTCCAAAAAACTCAAAATCATCTGGTACCACCCTTATTTAACAGATTTTGAACTCCTGATTCCAAAAATACCCTTGTTTTGAAAATATTTTACATTCTGACCCATCCTACCAGCTCTTCAAGTTTACAGATTTTTTTTTACAATTTTCTGATTTGAACAGAGGAAGTGTTCTGAAATCTGACTTAAATCTTAAAAATAACTGTGGTTAATGATAGAGTATCATATTCTTACTTCATATTTGCCACATGAGCATTACTTTCTTTGTCCCAAAATCAAATTTCCCAGATATCTAGCAGAATTTGGAAAACTTCCTCTGTGCAATTTGATTAAATACCAGAATAAATGGGAAAATTAAAGTGCTGGTAGGATGGGTCAAAACTCAATTTTTTTTCAGAAAAAGGGTATTTTTGGAATCAGAAGGTCAAAATCTATTAAATAAGCCTGGTACCACGTGATTTTGAGTTTTTTGGAACACCCTAATACTATTGCTGTAGTTCCTTAGTATAAAATTTTTCAAATCTGCAATTCAAGCAGGTGACCTGAAGACTACTTCTAACACTTTAGAGACGAACGATTTTAAAACGGCATTGAAGCACTTTAAATCAATGAAGTATTCATATAAAATTGGTTCAATAATAAGGTAGAAAAAGTCTAAGATCACAGCACAGTTTAAAAATGTTCTAAGGGCTTAGAAACGTTGAGATGAAGACTGAGGTATCAATGTTGAGGGTTGCATGCCACCATTTGTCGGGGAAATAGATAATCTGGAAGAGAAAAGTAAACATTATTTTTAAACGTAGTAATTCACGCAATATCTGTGAGCAAACGAAGTCGTTAAAAGTGAACTATTTCAAAACCAATTTAATTTCTTACATTATTATTCTAAAACAAAAATAGTACTGCATAACGAAGCATTCATTCAGAAGTGTTGCGTCTTATGAAAATGATGATATTGTGCACAAAATGTTTGAATCAGCCTGACTTCCAACTCAATTTACTTGAAGAATTACGGAATCGATATTAAACGATTAATTTTATACTAATCCGTCACGATGAAATTGGCCGTTATGAAAAACCATGTCTTTTCAGGCTTTTTTGCCGCTTTTTAGAATAGTCGTTTCCCTAAAAATTTCGTATTTCGCAGTTTCGGGAAATTTTTGGCTAAGTTTCACGATTTTTAGACTCAGTTTCACGATTTTGAGCTCAGTTTCAGCAAAAATTTGACACAGTTTTAGGGAAAATTCCTAAAATCATCATTTCAGGCAATTTTATGCTCAAAAACATCATTAAATGGAAAAAATTCAACCAAAATAGCTGGTTTATGGCAAAAAAACGCGCTCAGTTTCTTGCATTTTTGGATTGGGCAAAATTGTGTTTCACCTAAAAATTTCGTATTTCTCAGTTTCACGATTTTTTGCTCAGTTTCGCGAAAATTTGACCCTCAGTTTCGGAAAAATTTTGGCAAAAAAGCCTGATATTACATTGGTTAAAAGAGAAACCACGTTCTATTTACAAAACGCAGCACCTTGTTGCCTAATTACTTCAAGACTTAGTTAATGACTGAGTTTGTTAACTTGAATCACTTTCATGTTTTATGACTTTGACAGTTACAGTCACTTCACCTTTTAACGACACTTTTGGGAGGCACCCAAAATGTGAAAGTGTCGTTAAAAGGTGAACTTTAAGTAATAATTCAATGATTTGGGAAACACAGAAATGTCGTTAAAAGGTGTGTCGTTAAAAGTTGAAATGACTGTACTAAGTTTTTCAATGCTAACATGGTTTGGCCATGTTAGTGTTGAAAATCTGTAGCTTTGAAAAACTGAGGCAAACTGTGTTTCTGTTGGAGAACACAGAACTGTTACTGTGTTATTATCTGATGATTCAGTAAATGACCAAGTTTGAAAATATGATTTATTTTCATGTTTTGTAACATCCTGTGTTTGAATTTAACACTCAATATTGAGTGTTAAATTCAAACACAGTCCGATCGTGTTCTCTATTGACCCTTTTTTCAACAGTGTATAATACTGGAAGTTTTGGACCCTTAAGGGCTCCATAATTGTCATAAAATGATTGAATAGTCCTTTATAATTCTTTTGAAATCGTTGGAATCTAATGTAATGCCTCATACATTTTGCTGTTTCATTTTCTCTTGATGCTTTTTCTAAAAGTTTTTTTTGCTGAAATATCCCTTGTGAATACTCTAAACTGTTGCAGTACATGTTTTGATTTAAAACTAAGGCAAAAGTAATAATATGCTTTTTATTGACATCATTTTTGACAATAAATTTTGCAGTTGTAAGGATTTACAGAATACATGATTTCATTTCACATACATTCTTAGACTTGAGAGCCAAGAGTATATGACAAAAACTTTATCATTTGAAACACATGAAAACAAAAATCCAATTTATCTTATTCCATTTTAGCTCTAAATTGTGTCAAATTATCGAGTAGTTAAATTTCGTTGTTTCTAATTCTATGTCATTCAGTTGGAAATAAAACTTAGATTCGACATTTTATTTGATTAAAACCAATCCATCCTGAGTGCAAGAGAATCAAGCATTATTTTCATTCAGGAAATTAAATCATCAATTCAATTATTTACATGTAAAAATAGAATATTCCATTATAGATCCAAAATTGAAATCAGATCTTCTTGACCATTTTAGGAAGTGGTATGGAAATTTGAGGAAATAGTATTAAAATTCTACTATTAACACCTCAACTTAATTTTTATCAAAATTTTTGTGTATTGAGAAAGGCTGTGTTGATCATGAATAGTTTAATGATCTTAAAATCAAAGGTATGTTGTTACAGAATTATATACTTCAATCAGTTTTAGCTCAATTTTAGAAAAGGTTCCATAGAATCCTTTCAGAATTTGAACGGCACAGATTCAATGTAACGAAATAAACTTTAAAAGCTCCCCTTTTCCTGCATCATCACAAAATTAGAGTACAAACTTTTTCCCTCCTCCTCCTCCAAAGCCTTTACCTAAATGAGGTGTCCCAACGGACTTTTGAAAATAAAGTTTTTGCCTAATTTGGAGAAAACAGCGTTTTAGTTTTTCCGTTATATAGTAATTTTATTGAAAATGCTATATTCAACCTAAATTTCCGCATAGAGGAAAAGAGATAATCGAATAATTCCTTTTGTAACTGAAAGATAATTTTAATCTGTAATTAAAAATTGTAGGCTTCCAAAATCCCAAAATTTTGATTATTTACAAAAGTCCGTTGGGGCACCTCAAATTGCAGCCTTCTCTCACCCCCCCTCCTTAGAGCTTCCTTTGAAAAGAATTTAAATTTGTTGGACTTTCGCTGAATCAATGCACAGTAGGACATCAAAGGCTTTCCAGTCTTTAAACAGAGTTGTGTTTCTCTACGTAGTTAAATAATACAACTTTAAATGAGACAGGAAAACGAGGCTGCTCCCACTGTTTAAAGTAAGTCCGGTCTTTAAACCAACATGCTGTTCTTCAGGGCTTTGGATTTCTTCTCTTTCCCTTTTGATGAAGCTGTCTTTAATGGTTTTTTGCAAATTGAAATCTGCTATGACGTAGGTTAACAATATACCTACTGTACAAGTTTACTCGATTTACTATAATTATAGTAATTCAGCAAAATTATAGTAGATTATTATGATATTAGTTAAAATTAGTTTCTTTTTATCTTATAGCTGCCAAAACCACAATCAGCATTCTTTTTATCGGATGAAAAGGCCGCAAACAAAAAATCAGTGATTTACATGCCTCAGAAGTATTTTTGGATGTTTTTGATCTAAATAGATTCAAATCTTTTTAAGGGTGGGAAAGTGATCCAGAAGTTGCTCCCGCTTTCAAAGCCAATTTTGGAAGCCATTTTTGGAAGCAATTTTTGGAAGCAATTTGATTTTCCGTAATTTATTGTTGTCATTGGCAGTGCTTCCTCTTATGTACTATATTGAAATTGTATGAAATTCTGGTAATTAAGCAAAGGAATTGCTTGATTTGTGCAACAAAAAATCGGGAAACAAATGTTTTGCTTTCAAAATGCTCTTCCAAATTTTGCTTCTGCTTTGGAAGCAAACTTCTGGATCACATGCCAACCCTGAGTCTTTTCCATCAAAAAAGGATTCTTTAACTTCTGAGTATTTTTCTACAGAATATTCTCAATGTTATTCTATTAACGTAATTCTTACTGTGGCCATTCAAGGCAAGTTCCCGCCAATAAATTTAAATTAAAGGAGTGAGAAAATGCTATAGACTCGAATCACCCGATGAAAGACAGACAAATAGGACTGCATTGCTATGGATTCATAATAATGTTTATAGTAAAATCATTTATCAAAATGAGATTTATTATGGATAGTTAAACATTTCTGGCAAAATTTGATAAACTTTGGTTAATTTTGCTAACATTACAGAAAATTTAGAATAATTGTATTTGTGAAAACTACTTTAAAATTTCGGATGTAAATGGGACAGATAGGTTCTATTTATTAACAGAATAAGACGTTGAGTATATGTGTTTTTTTGATTAACTGAACATTGAAATCAATGTTTAAATTGTTTTGGATAACAATATCTTTCACAGTTGGCCTGAGCATGTCATTAAGGGTACCAAATTCCGCCAAACCTAATTTCAATTAATGTAGAACAAAAAATTCATTAGAAAAATTATTAACTTTGTTTCAAAGAATTCTGTCGAGTCCTTTTAGAGCTTTGTCATTAAATGTGATTTTACTTTAGTATGCCTGATATAGGACTCTGATCATATAGGGGCATTTTAAAGGAAAAATGATAAGTGCATTCAAAATCATTTCTGAACTAAAATTGATACTAGGTGAAATTGAGTTCGGTGGAATTTCGAAACTTAATGACAAGTTCTGGTGAACCGTGCTTGTGAATAATCAGTGCTTGACTGATATATCACTGTTACTATACAAGTTTATGAGAAACCATGGAAAATCATCATACTTTTACTCAAATAAAGTCTTTTTCTACCAATTATACAATATTTTACCCCATGAAGGTGGCCCACTTTACCCCACCATTTGTAAAAGTTCATGTTCTATCACTAAATATCATTTTTCAATTTTTGGGCTTAATTTTGAGGAGAGTAAAGATTCAATGAAAATTTGGCATAGTACATAAACATTTTGGTGCTTCCATCTAAGACCTGCAGATGAAATTTTAAGAGCATTGATTTTTGCATTTTTTGAGGGTGTCTCAAAAAATAATTGATTTTTGCATTACAATAGTTGTAAAAATCAAACTTTAATACACATATGCAATGGACAGATATTAAATATTCTTAAAATACTTTTATAACATAGCCAACGTTTTTGTTGTATTTCCCTAGGGTGGCCCATTTCACCCCAGATGGCCCGTTTTACCCCTGCCTACGGTATAGCTTTCCAATGGTAAAAATCATGTTTCTGTAGCAAAAATGACATGCAAAATCACAGTTCTTCTATTTACAAAGATTGGGATATTATTAAAGCACATAATCTTTTTATTTCTCCTTAACATTTACTGCTGCCAAAAGGCTCAGTTAAGTCACAATTTTTCAACTCATTTTCTCTCTTCTTATTCACATGTCTTTTCTGAAAAGAGGATTAGTGAAATATTGGGGAGGGGGGAGGTGAAGTTAAGTAGGTTAAGTATGGCATGAATAAAAATTGGATGTTTGAAAGGTTGTGAGGAAAGATGAAGTGTACCAATTTCAATTATGATCAAATTTCAGTGATAGTTTTCATTTGAAATTATCTACCACATACAAGCTTATTATCAATAAATCATGGTGATTTTCCTCTAATGGAATATTCAAAGTTCACATTTACATACAGTGTCTGCAATCTAGTCATAGACTGAGATGGGCAATCATTTTTTGAGGACTCTGCTGAATTTCTTGTTAAAAGTTTTGGTTTGGGATTGAAATTACACTCTTTTTTATAAGCATTAATTTTATAAGCCTCCTAACTTAAGATTCGCCAAAAATTTAGCATTATTTAAGCATCCATCTTAACTTAAAATTTGCATTTTTGAAAGCT
>JAOWAT010070782.1:0-11059 GCA_028571025.1 Longipedia americana | reverse complement strand
AAATATGAGGGCAAAGCCTCTTTTGGGAGGGGGGTCTTTTCATGTGACACTCCCATATAGTTCAAATGGGCACTTATCACAGTTGTGGTGTTTTTACTCTTCTTACAAATAAATTTAAAATTAGCTTTCACTGTGTTGAATGATTTTAACTGAGTTTTCAAAAACTTCATTTTCAAGCAATTTTCAGAATTTCTATCACACAAGTGTCACATTTATAAAATAATGAAATCTATAAACTCAGTTTTGTGACAAATTTACACAGAGTTTTGGGAAAATTTTTCAAAGAAAGCCTGCACGAGCGAGGATAGAGATGAATTTTTAATTTGAATTTTGATATTGTAATCTCCTTCCTATGTCTTGGAAATGAACATGAAAATAATGTAAAGTTATTGTAATGAAGAAATGGCACTGGAGACTAAAATGCTTAGGCTTAGGTCATTATTTTGTGGAAAAAACTTTTATTGTAGTAAAAAATCTTAATTTTTCGGAAATTTAAGGGTTTCTATTAATTCTTGCATTGATACTCTTTTAAAAAGAAAAGATTGTAACAATGATATCTCCAAAGACTTTCAAAAATGTAGGCCATATATCTTACTAATCATGTTTAGAGAAACCTGACAACATTAATTTTTTCCTGATAGACCAAATATTTCTCTGACACTATTAGACTAAGGTCAAGCTTTGAAATTAAACAACAAAACGAAGTATTTTTGAGAAAAGTAATATAAATTCAACTGACAAAAACTGCTCATCTTAATTAGGATAGAGATTTCAGATTTGAGGTTGTCTTTGAGAACAAACTCATATTTCTTTTGACTGTTGAAAATTTTGGTTTTCTTCTCCCAGATGAATAAATTTATTTAAATATTGCACTACCTGCTGCTTTAATTCATATGACAGACAATATCTGACTAATTACCATTGGTGTAACAGATTTTTATGTTATAAATTTGAATTTAGCAATATTGTCTGTTTGGGTTCTCTTTTTTCCCTTTTCTTTTTCTCCCTTTTGGTTGATCCAAGGCATTAGAGTCAAGGACCAATTTGGTAACAAATTTGTTCCCAGGCTAATGTCATTATTTTTACACTTTTAGCGACAAAAGACAGATTTTTCAATTGTGAAAAAAATTTAGTTTCCACTTTTGTTGCTAAATTAGTCTAAAAACATCATTAAAACCATACTGACCTTGAAAAAAGTGCATCTTTATATTTGTCTTTGACTGTATCATGTATATCTCTACTTACATATATAACAGATTGGCTTCAATGAACAAAGGCGGTACAAATGTGACAAAAGTGTCCTGTTCATACCGCGAAAGTTTTTTTCACCACATGATTTTCCCAGGAAGTAAAGAATAGGGAATTGATAGAATTATGTCAAAATGTAAAAATAGCCTTCCTTCATCTTCAGGGTGCAAATAAAAACAGTGTTTATCAATTACATGAATAAGGAAATGTAATTTTGAATGTTATTTCCCACACAAAAATTATATTTGCCAACATTTTTCTGTGAAAAAATCGCCTTTATTTGACATTCGGAGTTTTTCTTGTACCTGAGTATTCATGACTTTCACAGCATGTAATTCACATGCTAAGCATCTTGCAGCTGGTAATTTGAATCCCTGCTCATCAATATGACTGCTCTTTTAATGCCTAATTTAGATATCTATCATTTCTGATTCAAAGAAATTGGCTGTTCATTTTCAGCTACTGTCATGTCACTCAATTTATATTGATTCAGCAGCTATGTACCCATCCATTTCAATCTATATCTCTCATAGAAAGAAATTCAAAACACAGTTGGACATGGAGTGATGCTCAAGACAGTTAAACTTCTAATCATCTAATCTAATTTATAATCTGAAAATCTCTACTTGAATGCAAAGGGATAATATGAGGTGCCCATCGGACTTTTGAAATTATAAAAAATTTTGTAATTTTGGGGTCACCCAAATTTTTATTTTAGCTAAACTTTATCTTTCTTTTGCAAAAAGAATTACTCAATTATCTCTTTTCCTCTTTTCGGAAATTGAAGTTTAATATTGCATTTTCAATGAAATTACCACATAATGGAAAAATTAAAATGCTGTTTTCTCAAAATTGCACAAAATTTGTAATATCAAAAGTCCGTTATGGCACCTCATATGAAGTCTGAAGATTTCACAAAATTATTTGAAATGTGATAAATGAAGGTACCTGTGACAATTTTGGACAGGTCAAACACCTTTAAATTTGGTATATCTGAAAAGTTCAAAATTATAATTTGAGTTTTGTGAAAGTCGTTTTTATATTTTTTTCTAAAAAGAGTCTAGATTATGTCAATTGATTTAAGCTAGAGGGCGGACCAAAAACCAAATTGCTCATAAGCAAGTGGGGACCATTTTTAATTCAAGATTTTGCCAAAAGAATTATAATTAGTGCTAATTAAACATTTTTACATTCTAATAAATTTCCAGGTCGCTCTGGGGCTTTAAATTTACGTCAATGGGGGTCAAAAAAGTGATATTTGTGACAAAATGACACCCATTGAAGTAACTTTAATGTCCCAGAGCGACCTGGAAATTTGAAATAATGAAAAAATAATTTCTGTTTGTTTGCTTTTATGCTGAAATATATCTTTTAAAATGGTCCCCTCTGTTCCCAACATCATTTTTACCTTTTACTACATAGCTTGGTCCGGAGCCTATAATTAACCTGTCCCTAGCATTGAATCTTAAAATTTAATGTTTTGAGAATATGTTTTAAAGATTACACAAATGCACATACATGCTAGTCTATTTCACAATCTTAATCAAAAATTGGATTTCTTGTCTTTCCAAATAATCGTTTATAATAAAGTTTATTATGAAAGATAAGATTTCTTCGCTACGGGCCAATTTCACCAAAATTAACTTAACGATATTTTTCTATTTTGGTCTCATCTTTCAAATAATCAAATCATCAAAATGGAATGTTTTCCCATATTTTTAAGACCTTTGTTCTCAAGAAGTATTCTTCACCTTAGGGCAGTCAATAAATTCCTATTAATGGCTTAGGCTAGGCATGCTCATTCAAATGAAAATGTTGGGGACTTCTTTGAAGAAACCAATTTGAATTCATGGGTGATTTGATGTCATCACACAGGTTTGGGCATGAGTTCATTTTACTTTTGGCAAATGGGCCATTTCAAGTAGCCTGATTCTGCCTTGTGACAGGTTCTCACTCTGTAAGGGACATTTTGGGCATCACTAAATAGGCTCCCAACTTTTGCCTTACAAGTCAAAATTTTCAATTGAAATGAATGCATGAAATATTCCTAAAACTTTTGGAGTTTGAAATTTTGACTTGTAAGGCAAAAGTTGGGAGCTGGATGGGAAAAATTGCAAAAAGTTATCTAATGTGTATCGAAATTAAGTGACTTCCTATGTTTACGCACTTTTTTGACCCCCAAAGTGGCTGCAAGGCTGAATGGACTCCAATCATGTGTGCAGTTTAGCACATCCTTCTGAGTGATTCATAAATTGTCTAATCACATTGATCTATCTAATAATAACAGGTACGTATTGCCAAATGCATTATTTTTGAAAAATTCATTTTTCACTTATCATAATAATTCTTTTGGTTTCAGTGCCTAGCTAATATAAAATCAACTAGATTTTTGTGCTAACTTTATATGAATGCCAAAGTTGGCCAATTTTGGTTTTGAAATTTTTAACTGTTTCCTCATGTCAATTTTTTTGCGTCGTAACAAAAATCTATAGGTAGGACACTATTTAAACAATTACCAAGCTCTTTCTGAGTGATCAGACCAGTTGAAAAACATTTCACAAGCTGGGTATTTTCCATGAGAGCGGAAAAAATAGCTACTATTTTTTTCAGCTATTAGTGGAAACATGGCAAGATGAGGAAAAAATCGAGCGGAAAAAATTCAGCTACTGAAAAAATCTTAACTTTAAAAATCGCTATAAGTGAGAAATTTTCCACACAAGCTAGAAAAATCTCCAAAAATAATTTCATTTTTTGCGATTTTTTCAGCTGTTTCTACAAAAAGAAGTGAAAATTTATGATTTATCATTGGAATAAGCTATTGAAAATTAACAATCCTTTTATAAAGATTCATGTACCTTGATTTTGTAGTGTTTAATATCACTTTGATGCTAAAAAATACACTTTTTATAAAAAATTTCTGATTTTTTCCAATCATTTGAGATTTTTACTACTAGAGTTTTCAGCAAAAATTGTCAGCAATTTTTCTCGAGTGGAGAGGAAAATATCTCATGTGCAATAAAAAAATATCGCATTGATGAAAAAATTGCACATGGGGAAAAAATAGTGTCTCGCAACTTTTTGGAAAATACCCACCTGATAGGAATCACTTGTATAGCACCCAACCCGTGAAAAAATTCACATATTTGAAAATTTTACTTCTATAAATTTTGAGTACTACCTCTGTGAAGGAGCCACTGTGGTCATCAAATGGCCAATGGTCAAAATCAGCTAAAAATCATTGCAAAATCATCACAATGTCAACAAAAATGATTTTTGGTCATTATGGCCATCATTGAATTTTTGATGGCCACAGTGGCACAAAATGGCCCAAACCATTTTCACACAATTTAGACCATTACAGTAACATTGGTGAAGATCCCATCAATTTTTGATGTTTAGTTTGGAAGTTAGAGCCATTTGAAATTCATGGGGGCCAAAAAAAGGGTTTATGCTCATTATTTTTGGGCATGTGTTGGAATTTTCAATTTTATGCATTAAGATATTGAGAAATATGTATCTGAAGACATTGCGACAGTTTGTACCAATTTTACTTCATTTCTTTTTTGAGACATGAACGCTCTAACACTTTTTAAGAATCACATGTTACTAGGACCAAATTTCCCCAACACTAGGTCAAAATTTCCCCATTTTGGAGAAAAATAATTTTTCAAAAACCAATGAAGATAGTAAAATTTTTATCGTGGTTCCTTGATAAGGATATTTTGACCTAATTGCGATCAAAATTTGAAATTGATGATGCTATTCGATTGGACACACTTGTAGGACAAAATTTTTAATGAAAATTAGCATCATTTTTCAAAAAATCAAAATAAGAAAATAAACAAAATTTTGAATTTTAATCATTAAAGTTGTCGTTATATTCCTATAATTTGACTTTAATTTGAAATTACGCATTGGAAAAACAAAATTCTTAGAATAGGTCCGAATTTCCCCACTTTACGTTAGTAAAATTTTGAAATTTTTGAAATTTTTACACAGTTTGGATGCTGTACAAATGATTCACACCAACTTTTGAAAATTAGATTTTAAAAAAATTGATTTTGCCCTTGAATGCCGGTAAGCAATTTTATAAGTAGGTGTGCCTGTATAAATATGATTAAATGATTATATTCTTAAATTTTCATTTGTACATTTTGAGATTCTTGGCTGACAAAATTCCTTCAATTGATAATGATGCCCTTCAAGGACACTTTGAGCTTTATCTTTGATGTCTTGTGTCACGTGACTGTCACGTGTAAACACAACTGCCCCCTCATAAATCCAAGGCTCCATTTCTCCACAATAATGAGCGAACATTATGTCCTCGTCAATGTAGACAATCCGCCATATTTCCTCGTGATAGAGTCCATTTTGGGTGCCGTTCAAAAGAAGTAGACCTGGTTCATTCATATTTGTCTGATGAATTCCCTCGATGACAAGTTTGTCCATTAATTCATGGCTCTCATCTATTTCTACTTGATAATCCATATACACCATCTAAAAAGATCAGGTTTAAATGATTTTAAAGTTTTTGCAGTTTAGCAGCTGTGTTATTGAAAAAATTGAATATTTTCTTTTTAAAATTTCACAACAGAAGCTTTTTTCAGAAGCTGAGTTTTTGGAAACATTTTTCTGAGTTTTTCGCAAAATTTTCAGGTTTTGACTGATTTTGACACTGAATTTCTTGAACATTTTGGCAAAAGCCTGCAATATGTAACTATCTAAGTTTCAATTAATTTTCGGAAAACAATTTAGCATAGATAACGATTATAGTTATATACGTCATTAGGTGAAGTATGACGGGAAAAAACAAAAACATATTGAGAATTTTTCTTGATTTGAGGTTTTTTATTGAGGGGCAAAGCCCTGAAATAAGACCAGAAAATTAAGAAAACTTCAAAATATGTTTGAGTTTCCTCGGAATACTTCATACGAATGCAAGTAAGTAACTTTTCTTTTCATGTAAGAAAAAAGATTGTGTGATGGGAATTTTCCCCATCCCTACAGATGGGAAACAATAACATTGAAAAAAGCCTGTATGATGGGGAAAATACCATCATGATAGGAAATTTTTTCCCATCATACTATGATGGGAAAAATCATTTTTCCTGGCCTTTGATTATTTATAAATACACGTCTTTAGAAAGTGCTCATGAAAAGGAAATTACAATACTCACCTTTTCCTTTGTTTCTTTGTCATGAAGGAACGTGAAAATCTGACATGGAAAGCAATCATAAATTGGATTAAAACCAAATGCAATATACCATCGACCTTGCAAATGTGTGGTTATATTTTCTTGCCTTTTTACAACTTGTGGTTCAGAACAAACTGTTGGATTTTCCGGCACTGGTAACTAAGAGAGAAGAAAATACGTTATATTAGATAACCTCATTTCACCATCATATTTAGTGAAAAAATTCTTTGAAAAATTTAAAAACCTATATTTTCAAAATCAAACTTTTAAATTGAGAGATGTCAAGAATAGTTTACTTTACCCACTAATATTGCCCCATTCAAAATCCACTTTTCAGAATGAAAATACTGCCAAATACGATTTTGTTTAAAAATTACCTGCTAGTTAATATCATGTGAGGGAACAAAAATTGGTTGAACATTCAAGAATAACATCTTTATTTTTAAGATTTGATATCTTTTTAGTATTAATCCTATCTTAAGAAAACACTGTCAAATCATTAGAAGTATGCACTTTAACAAAAATTGATGTTTCAAAGGGTTTTGACAATAACTCTGTAATTCTAACTTGGAATTTTTGGTTTCTTTGTTATGTACAATCTAGTGAAAAAAGAAGCCATTCTAGTAGGGTGTATCACAAAACTCCCAATGTACGCTGCGTGGGGTTAATCTGCTAGATTTTGACCTGCTGA
The DNA here is from genome assembly GCA_028571025.1 of Longipedia americana. NCBI lineage: Eukaryota > Metazoa > Arthropoda > Copepoda > Polyarthra > Longipediidae > Longipedia > Longipedia americana. The sequence continues at coordinate 3,925 of JAOWAT010070782.1, read as the reverse complement.
TTCCAAAAATACCCTTGCTTTGAAGAAATTTTGAATTTTTGACCAGGCTACCAGCACGTTAAATCTCTTAATATTTTTATCAGTTTTACTCACTGCACAGAGGAAGTATCCAAAATTCATCCTAAAATCTGTGATAAGTAGTATTTGACATTGAAAATAGTAGATGTTTTTTGATGAATATGCCACATGAATATGACTTCTCACCCAAATCATAACAAATTTTCAGAATTAAACCAGGGTTACTCAAAACTTCCTCTGTTCAAATACAAAAAACCTTTAAAAACAGAGCAAAAATCCTCAATTTTCAAGCACCGGTAGTCTGGTTAGAAATTCAAAATTTGTTCAAAACAAGAGTATTTTTAGAATCAGCAGGTCAAAATGTAGTAAATTAATCCCACACAGTATGAATTGGGGGTTTTGTGTTACACCCTAATTCTAGACAAACATCTTAGATTAGTGTTTCTGAGTTTTCGCATATTTTATTTACCTGCTTATCAAAAATGACAAACGAATTGACTTACATCAAGGCACTTATTATCATGGAGTATGCATTTATTGAACTCATGAAATGGCTTTGTCTCATATTGGCTGATGCATCTGAAGGTGCAAGCTTGATCACTTCCACAGGGTCCAACACATGCCAGAGCTTTCAAACACTTTCTATCAGTTAAGCACCTGGTAAAATTTTGGAAAGCACAGATATTAACGACACACAGTGTTCTATTATACTTATATGAAGATTCTGAGGCCCATGATAGGTTTTGAAATATGATTTTTAGTTTAAATCTCATATTTTGCCACTTAACGAAGAAACTTATAGAAAAATTTTAAAAATTTAGAAAGCTCTATGTAGATCAAGAGTTTGGGGAAAGATGGGTAATTTAAAAGTCATCATAACTAAAGAATGGGGCACAATATGGATTTACATATGAAGTCAAAAAACTTTTCTTTCGTCATTCCCAATATAAATTGTTTCATGATTTTTTGTAGCTCTTACAATTACTGAGCTAGACATTTAATATCAAAACATCATAAAATGGGTAAAAGTCCTTTTGCCCAGGAGCATCCAGGATTTGGGTTTGTGGAAATTTTTTTAAATTCATTTCTGGTCCCATTCAAGTTACTTTTGAAAGGCTTTAAAAGGTTTACAAATTCATTTTAATAATTCAGAGGGGTATCAGTAGTAATAAACAAGACCCTGTGCGACATTGCAAATGAAACCAATATATGCAGAGAACTTATAGTGAGCGGCAATTTTTTCGTGAAACTGAGAAAAATCGTGAAACTGAGAAATACGAAATTTTTAGATTTTGGACATATTTTTCAATTTATAGATTGATCAATTTTGATCATTTTGAGGGCAAAATGCCCCCCCCCCCAAAAAAAAACTGGAAAACATCCAAAAATTAATGCCAATTTACTCATATTTTATCAATTTGCGTTCGATTTTTGCTAAAATTAGTCAAAGTTCTTAAATTTTCATCAAGTTTTTCCAGAAACTCAGAAGAGAATTTGCAAAACTGAGACAATTTTCCTCAAAACTGAGAAAAATTTTCCTGAAACTGAGACTCAAAAATCGGAAAGCTGAGAAATACGAAATTTTTATCTATTTAATGGGTCTAAAAACTGCCAAAAAAGCCTGTTCCATTATTTCTCGTACTCCTCATCAAAATATTTGTAATATTCATGAATATCACCTCACCAAATTATTTCATTTTCAAATGACATCTTCTATCCCACACCCTAAAATGAATTCATGAAAGTGTTTTTAAAAAGAAGTGTAATTTTGGCAATATAACAAAAGATCTTTGTTTATTCTGAAAATGATCAGCCTTTTAAGTTGATTACTTGTTGACGCTTGAACAAACTAGAAATTTCATATTTCTCAATATTCGTTTCCTTAGTTTTGGTGCTGAGATCGATTTGGCAAAATTGGCAAGAATTTTCTTAAAATTTATGTTTAAATCAATTTTTGGAGATTATACAATATAAAATTAATATCATAAAAGAGGTAAAATCTCGAAGTCTAATATTTCTCTCTTTCTTAAATATTCTTATTTTATGGACCAAATTGTATTTCAGTTTTAGGAAAAATTTGGCCAAAATAGCCTGTAGACATTTATTGGATATTGAGACAACTTGTTTAAGAAATCTCATATTTCACACTCCACCCTTTTTAAATGTTTTCTATTTTAAAAGCTTCCGTAATACTGTGCAAATATCCTCATTAAAATAAGTTGGAATGTAAAAGACCACATCAAAAGATATATTTCTAATTGGCTATGTAGAGGTTCTTCTGTGCTTGATAATCACATTTGTCTGCTGTCTAGACTTATCGTGCTGATTGGGTGGATTACTTTCTGAGATATTTCTCAGGATTGTGTTATGAAAAATGATATATTTTTCTAATAATTGCGAAATTGCAAATTCTTTTATATGTACAATAAGATTAGATTATTGCAAATTATAGTAATTAGTGAACCATAGTGAATGCCAATCCCTTAGATTAATATCAAATTTTCTTGTTTAAATTCAATCGATTTTCAGAACAAGGAAAATTGATTTCAATTCTGATTCGCATTCATAAATGAAAAGAATGATTATGAAATGTAATCTTACTACCTTTGTCTCAAAATAGATTAGTGAGGTGCGGAATTTTCCGAGAAACTGTATCACTTTACATTATTTGTGCAATCTTTTGGAAACAGAGGAATTAATTTCTTCATAACTTAAAGTTCATTGATATTTTAGAAATATAGGTTTTGATAAAATCAAAATTTTATGACTGATTTAACTTAGGGTGTTTCACCAAAAATTAAACTATATAATTTTTGCCAGCGGACCAACTTTCCTTACAGATTTTGGTCAACTGAATCCAAAAATATCAACATTTTGGTGAAATATCTTTTTTAAGGGGGCCCTACCTTCATTTTAAAAATCATAAATTTAGATAAGGGAATTCATGCATTTTCAAAATTTTGAAAGTGTGAAAGAGGAAGTTTTGTTGCAAAAGAATAAAAATAGAGCAGAAAAATTACGGGAAAGTGTGTAAGCTGCTACTATTTTAAAGGCAAGGTAGGGCCCCTCTAAAAGTGACTTTTTTGAATATCTGAGACCAGATTTGGATTCTACGGCTCAAAATCTATGAGAAAAGTTAGTCCTCTTAAAATTCTAGGCCCACGTGAAACACCCTATTCAACTGCTTTTAAATTTAGGAAAAATAGACAGAAAGTCAATTGAATTATGAATTTTTTTAATGATACTTTCAAAACATATCTTTGCTAATTAAAAATGTAATCCTATTAAATCTTGATCAAACCACTTTTTCTTAACTTCTCAGGAATCAAAAGATATCAAATGAGCAAATTTAACTCATTAAAGTTTTTGAATCTTCTATTGGTCGTTAATAGAAATTGACACAAATATTTATAAAAAAATTTTCTCGGGAAACGACAGTTTTACCATTGATCACAATTGTGATATTCATATTCTTTTAAGTCAACATGAAAGATTCTTTTAGACTGCCTTCTTCAGAAAGATCTCAGAGAGATTTTGTGTATTGATTATTAAATATTTTTAGAAGGTTTGTCAAACCCCGCTCCCTGGACAACAATTCCTTTAAAGATTTTTCCAATCAAATGAAGATGATTGATTTTCTTCTTATCTGCATACCATCTCCACAAGTACTTTGCAAGATTTTTTGACAAAAGTTTTATACAAACTCAGCAAAAATTCTAAAATTGACATTTAGGGAGTTTTTTATGGCTCATTTATCTCCCAGATAGTTGGCCTTTAGTAGTAAACGCTCAAAGAAAAATTGTTGAAAAACTCAAAAATTTACCAAAATCTTTGAAAACATACAAAACTCTCCAAATCTTGTTTAAAACTCATGTCCAAAAATACAATACATTATATGTTTAGTACT
>JAOWAT010070671.1:0-11061 GCA_028571025.1 Longipedia americana | reverse complement strand
CTTAAGTCGCACAAAAATGTTATTAAATCAAAAGATGAAGGAAATTGCCCAAAACAAAAGATGGCACTGTCAAAAATAAGCCAACTTCAACAGCTGACAAATAAAACGCAACTTTGTTATCTTTAGTCGCACAAAAATTTTATTAAATCAAAAGTTGTAGGAAATTGCCCAAAACAAAAGATGGCCCAGTCAAAAATCAGCTGACTTCAACAGGTGACTAAAAAATTGCAACTTTGTTATCTTTAGTCGCACAAAAATTTTATTAAATCAAAAGTTGTAGGAACTTGCCCAAAACAAATGTTGGCACTGTCAAAAATTAGCAAACTTCAACAGCCGACTAATAAAATGCAACTCTGTTGTCTTAAGCCACACAAAAATTTTATTAAATTAAAAGTTGTAGGAAATTGCCCAACACAAAAGATGGCACTGTCAAAAATCAGTTTACTTCAACAGCTGACTAATAAAATGCAACTTTGTTATCTTAAAAGAAGAAGAAGAAGAAGTACAACAACAAGAAGAAAAATAACAAGCCCAAAATGTGCTGTACTCGCGGTTGAATTCTACCATTTTCACTCACAAAAAAAGAACTTAAGAAAACTATAACTCAAAAAAGCCTGTTACCTAAAAAACTGTTACTAGAAAAAAGTATATTGTGAAAAAAGCCTGATGTGCAAAAAAAGTTTTGCAAAATGCCTGTTTTTGTAAAAAAAAGCCTATCCGCGGAAAAAACCTGTTATGCGGAAAAAAGCCTGTTGCACGGAAGAAAGCCTGTTGCATGGAGAAACAGCCTGTTGCTTAAAAAGAATTCAAGATCATTCCATTTCATTCAGGATTGATCTTGTCCTACTAAGAATGAGATGAGAGGAATTGGCTTTCATTTCATTCAGCATAGGAGTCCCACTGCACTTAAAGCTCATTTCATTCAAAAGAACCAAATGAACCAAATGACTTAATGACTGAAAAGAAAGCCACGTGTAGACTCACGGTAATCCGTAACCGCTCGTAAAAAGCACACATTGTCATGGAATTTATGAATTAATGACATGAGAGTGTTGATTGAAAAACATAACCTGGAAAAAGAGAGAAAGCAATGATGATAAATTAGAAAGAAAAAATGCATTTTTTCATTCATTCCTTCATTCACGCTAAGTTCTGAGATCTAAAATTTGACAAAATTTGCAAAGTTAGAAAAATAGTCTATGAAAACATTTTCAATGTTATGAAATTTTACTAATATCTTGCTAAAACAAAGTGATTTTCACCCCACACAAGATACAATATACAGTGTCCTCAGTCTAGAGCGAGCAATTTTTGCAATTTTTCCATATTTTTATGTAAAATGATGGACATGTTTCGTAAAAGATATCGATTTATTGGGCGCCCTATTTGTTAGAAATGCAAAATGAAAAATTTGGTAAACATTAACATTGATAGAAAAGTAACAAATTGTAAACAAAAAATTGTTCACAACTGGAACAAAATGTAAACAAAAAAGTAAAATTTCGAATATGGACCTGAAAACCTTATGGGGGACTCCTGAGGACCTGAAAAGTAAGTGGTAAAATGTGGCATTTATGTTATGTAGTGAAAATTATGAAAAAAGTTTCTCACAAAAATTTCTCTCTTTAGACTGAGGGCACTGTAGGTAAATCCAAATATATACTATTTCATTGGGCCCAAAAGCATGAAATTTATTCCGGATCACACAGATGCTCCCGGCTGATGATCTAGCCTTTTGAAAAAGATGCATGCATAACTATGACTTCTTTCTATTGTACATCCTCCTTTTTTCTGGCAGGAAAATAAATGAATCGTGTGAGGGCTGTGAGAGAGAATATTAATAATGTTATTGCTGTCAAATGAATAAAACACTTTCTGAGAGAGGAAGTACATTTGGAAAGTTTAGATCTTTTCCTCTTTTTCCAGATCTTCTTTGAAGGATATTCCCTTCTTTGATTCTAAAACAAAAACAAAGCTTAATTCATTTTCTATTCTAAATACAGAAAGCCTTTTTGCATTTGCATATTTTTTTAAAATCTACTCATATATTTTATCATTTTTATGAATTCTAAGAAATGATTCTGGTGACATATTTCCTATTAATATCACAAAAATATACTGAAAAGCTTTCATTAGTAGTAGCCTTTCTCAATATAGTAAACATTTTTCCAGAGCTGCAGTTTTAAGAATTGCTCCCAAGATATCATGTTGAACAATTCTGAATGTATTCAATTCTCATTGTCTGATCCATTTTATGCCAGCACTCACTCACTGAGTGTGTTTTACATTAAGCAATGTAATATATTTCCCTTTTTATACTTCATTAATCAAGGTGGAAATAGTTCTTTTGTAATAAGTGTTTCTTTTCCCATTGCTCTCACTTTTAGAGGTCTATGCTTATTCTAAAAGGTGTCCATGAAAAAACTTCCATTACACTTGCAGTTATTTATTAATTTTAGATGTACTTAGATTATTTGATATGAAATTAGAAATGTTTCTTTATTAATGACAATTAGATTATTTGAAATTATCAATTTTTCTTGAGTTAGAGATGCCACTAAACTAATCTATTTGACATGTTTGAAAAAGAAGCTAAATTGGAAAGGTCAGATATCAAGAAAGACCCTACAAAAGGCAGAATGTCCCAATACATATCATGCAGTTTCCCATTAGTTTCAAATTTAATAGACACTTCTTAATTAAGTTTATTTTTGATTATACTATGCATCTTTGACAATTTCATCAAGAAATTGATAGAATTTAGGTCACTTTGCCTTTAAATTTCATGAATAATCAATAAAAGCTTATAAAAAATCATATGAATGGGTGAACCCAATTTTCAGGACACCTTTTATGCATTTGAAGTGGAGTGTCTACAAGATGAGACCAGACTGACTGCCCAATGTGCCTTCACACTGTGTGTGCATATTGCATGGAGTGAGTGAAAAAAGTGCTTTTGAGCATAAAAGTGAATTGTGAAGAAGAGACCGTTTTTCTAATGATATGTGTTACAAAATGTTTTTCAATGCATGAGAAGTACATCTGCTTTCAATGTCAATTTTTGGGTCAAAAACCAGAAAAATGAGAAAAGAGTGACAGGATTTTTATCGTCTTATGAGACTGGTTATGAACGAACCTTACAAACAGTACCATGAACCCAAGGGTGCGAAATTCGTACCTAAAGAATCAAATTATATTTTTTTGAGCAACAGTCCTTAATTGGAAAATTAGATAAAAAATATCCATCAGATTTCCTAAACTAATCCATGATGCAATAAATTTTCAGTACTTTGAAAAAATATCCCATGATTATGGGTAAATATTCATCTTGCCAAAACGTTACATAGTTTTAATTGCTTAATATTAAGCAAAAATTCTTGTTGTCCCAAAATGTCTGCAGGAATGTCCTTCTGGTGCGAGACCCATCCATATCTGCATGTCGTATCTCATGTTGCATGAGAGAGTAATTGTAAGCCCTAGTGTGTAGATATTATTAGAAGATATCCCAAAGCCTTGGCTGACAGAGCTAAGCAGATGTAAAATTAAATTTATGAGGCTTCAAAAAAGAGTATCATTTTTCAAAATTCTAATTTGTAATTAAGCGCCAATTTCATCCTTACTGAGATGATTATTATCACTTAAAAACTCACTTTAGCCTATCTAACACTTACAGAGAACTGCATTGAAAAGTAATTTGAAGTAGCTGACTGCTGCTCCATATTGCATCTGGGAAATGTATCACTTTTGTATGTGTTTGATGGATTTCGTATTTGTGCCTTGCAGATTAATGGCTTTTAAGGCAGGATTAATCATAAAAGGTGCACAATTTAATTTCAATAGGGTCTGGACTAACTTAGGTAGTTACCTTTTTATAATCATGAGCAAGTAAACTAAACCTGTTTAAAAATTGTATTTTGTTATAAAAACAATCACAAGGCTCTGGTTTTCCAAGAAAGTGTTATAGGCTCAAACACCCAACAATTACCTAAAACAAAGTACATATTCAATATAATATTCCTGCTTCCACTGAAGTAAGGGTTACATGCCAAGACTGACTTCTCTGACATTGATTGGGCATTATCTTGGATTCCAAATTGTTCCATATGATGTTTGCAGAGTTTAGTCCACTCCACACCCTAAATTTTCATGGGCAAGAAAGTCACTCAGACTAAAGAATGATTTACTGCTTTTGGAAGAGAGGAGAAGGAAGAAGCCTTTTCAGAAATGGATTTAGAACTTAATGTTGCAAAGTAATTTATGCACACTGTATGGGTTCCTTCACTTCACTTCAGTCTGGTAAGGATTTTTAGAAAAATAATAGAACTGCATGCTAATTTTTTCTTTGACAAAAATTTTTCAAAAACTGAGCGATAATTTCTTTGAAAACTGAGAAAAATCGCAAAATCACGAATTACGAAATTTTTAGATTTTTGAAAGTAGACTTTTTATGGGGGGAGGGCTAAAATTACCGTTTTTTGGCAAAAATGTTCTTAAAAATCGCCAAAAATTAAAAAATGACAATTTTCAAAAGGAATTTTCTAAAAACTCAACATTTTAGTGAAAACTGAGACAAAATTTTGTCAAAACTGAGATTTTTTCAAAACTGAGCTCTGAAAACCTCAAAAACCACGAAATACGAATTTTTTCACTGTTTGATTACGGAAAAAGCCTGTAAAGTGAATGGGAATATCATTAAAAATTTATATAAAGATCCAAACAATTTTAGCACGATCTTTTAAATCATTCAGTGGCAAAAAATGTGAATTCAGATTTAAATCTCTTGAAATATTTACTTTCAAGTTTAGGTTTTCATTTTTCACGTCTTAATTTTGAAATAAGAACTGAACTATTTCAAGGCAGACTGACTCAAAATGGGGTTGCCATTGGCTGCAGGATTAGAGACAAAACAGTCTGTTGAGTAACAATTTTTGTTACTTGAACAATCTCCTCTTTACAACACATGCCAAAAAAATGGGTACCATATTATGTTTAGGTCAGTCTGCCTTAAAGTTTACACAAAATCAACTGACATAAGTCAATTTTAGCTAAACTTTTCTCTCTTTGTGCCCTGAATTTCTTTTATTGGAAGCCGTTTTAGTGGATAATCCTTCTCGAAGAGATGGAATGACTTGGGATTAAAGAAGCTTTATGAAATGAAAACAGATTGAAAATTCTTTATTTCTTTCTCCGAAACCACTTTACATCAGTTTGTCAAAAATGGACATCCTTAAATTGTAACAGAATATTATTACCATTTCAATTTTACGCAAAATAAGTTTTTCCAATTGTAAGCCAGGGTCTCTGCAGTACTATAAGAGCAAGCAGAAACTAAAATAATTGTCATCTGAGTGTTTCTCCCTCTTTTTGTCTGCTATCTGCTCAGAGACTTCTTTGGCTTACACAAGGAAAACTTATCTGGCATTATGTCAAAAGGATACAATTTCAGTCAAAATAAAATTATTGTCATCAAATTTGATATCTGAAAGTTCTATCTTTCAAGAATAATTGAAATGCAAATCATTTATAATTAAGGTAGTAAATATCTCAATCTATCCTTTTTATCTTTCGTCAGATTCCTTCTGAAATTTTACTTTTTAATTTGACATATCCTGAATCGAAAAAGGAGAAAAAGTGTTTTAATCCTTTCAGCTGCCTTTTTGTCACGACACATTTTCAATAGAAGAGATAGCATGCCATACCATGCCATGCTGCATTTTCCCATATTTTTGTTTTTATTATTTTATCTTTATCTCCACTTGCTTCCTCTGTCACGGTGTAGCAAAAACAAAAGGCAGTAGGCATTTATTTCTCTGACTTGTTTTTGTTTTCTTCTTAGATGAGGTGCAACAACGGACGTTTAAAATTAGTCGGAATTTCATGAACACTTTCACAACTAAAGGGAATTACGTAAATTTTTTATAAGGATACGGAAAATTGAGTTGAAGCTCGACTTCTTATTAAGTAATATTCTTATTTGTTTAAAATAATTTTTTGAAAGTCTGTCCTTCATATTGTTATAAAATTTAATCTTATAAAAAATCTTTGTATTCAATTACCAATTCACTCCTATCCGGAAAAATGTTCAACAGACTTCCTACATAATGGAAAAATGAAAAATTCCTTTTCTGAAAATTGCGCAAAATTCTCAATTTCAAAATTCCGCCAGTGCACCTCTGTTTTATATAGCAAATTACACGTTCTTGGCGCGATAAAATGTCTCTCGAGTAGTTCTCTTAGAATTAAACAGAGCGAGAATATCTTTTCTAGAATTCTCTCTCTCAATTTCTTTGCTTTAGTGATTTTTTTCTGTCTCTCTTTTCCACTTACTTGTTTTGATTTTATTTCATGGTTTTATTCCTTTTATTTTGCACAAGATAATCTGGAGGCTGCTTTTAAAAGAAGAAAAATTTTGCAACATGGAGTAAGTAAACGCCAATATTACACTTTTTATGTAGTGGCGTGAAAATAAGATGCAAGATTTGAGTGAATATTTGGTTTTAATCATAATTTTTAACAAACTTTCCTGGTGTTTATATTAACTTTTGTTATTGTTTTCTATTGCATTGTATTGTATTGTATTGCATATTTCCCTTTTGAATAAAACCTAAACAAAATCAAGAAAAAGGTGTGTTAATCAAAAGCAATTTAAAACATAATTAAAAAACAATGAAAAAAACCTGTTCGAGATGTTACCTGACGTACGCTTGAATTTTTAAGACTTACTAATCAAAATGGACGACATTATTTTAGCTGATAAAGTCTGTTTTAAATTTCTGCAAATCTCCTATGCAATTTCTTTTGACAAAAAATTGAATTACGAGTAGCATTATTTTGTAAGGCATTGTGATAATTTTAGAATTAAGACAAAATTGAACTATATGTTCATTTAAAATTATTTGGCATAAATTTTAATGAATTTGAAATGGGCAAACATGTCTGTCTGTAAAATTTAGTTTGCTAAAGAAAAATATTTATATAAAATCAAGATACACAGTATTTAATGCAATTTTTTAAATAGCTTTCATTCTCAAAATTTTTTCTACCTCCCCCAAATTTTTCAAATATTTTTTATTCATTTTTTTTTTTTTCATACCTAAAACACATTTTTTGTGCATTTATTCATCCAAAACATTTGATTTCATCAAATTTTGAAAATGCTCACCACAACATAATAGCATATGAGATCAAAGACAGCACAGAAAATAGCAATTTGTGATCTTGAACCGAGGAATTGGAAAGAGACTAACAAGCAACACGAGCAGTCAATTAGAAAACAAATCACAATTGTCAAAATTTTGACAGTTATCATAACAAAACATTTGTCAGAGAATAAAACAAATAAAACCATACTTCCAATTTCTGGGCTAAAATTTGAAGTCTTTCTACTAACAAGAGATGATAAGTCACTGCAATAAAAACAAGGCTTTTCAACATTCAGAAATAAATTATATCTCATATCCTTTAGCTAAATCTTTTTTTTTCTTTAGTTAATTTGCTACTTTTCATTGAACTACGCAATCCTCAGCTCCATGCTAGTTGGAAAACTTTGGAGTTTTTCAACAGTGAATTTATTTTCAAAAATGCTTTTTCTATTTCTAGGTAAGCAAAATGGTTATTCAACATCATCAAGAAACGTTTTTCTGTTAGGAATCACCAAAATGTGAACAAACCATATCATTCTTGAAATGGTTTTTATTCCGAGTTTTCATCATTTAGCCCTTTTTGTAACAATGAAGCAAGTAAAGGTTGGTGAGTTTTCAGTCAGTTTGGACTGCAAATGTTGATAAATCTTTTTTTGCTTTCCTCTCTCACTTTTTCATTTCTACCAGTTTTCCGCATGCTTTTTGCTCTATCTGGGTGTAGTCCTCTATTGAAAATGGTTTTTAATTTTGACCAAAGGCTAGTAAAAATAGTAGTCAAAAATGAATTTTATTATTTCATCTAAAGAGGTTGCAAGTTTGGTCATTTTTCTTCTACATTTTGATACAAGACCACTCCCCATGATATCTTTGTTTTTATCTGGGCATATAATCCCGAATCTTGGACATTGATTTATATTTCATTAAATGGTTTTCAACAAAGGTCCTGGAAAACAACGACGAAATAAGAGCAAAATGAAGCATTTTCATCATTTCAAAATTGAAAATAATAAGCATCCTCCAAGTTTTTAAGTTTGGCAATTAAAATGTTTTCTTGGACCATCACTCACAAAGTTTCTTCAAAATTGGTCAAATTACCTCAGAATATTTCCTGATCTTTTCATTAATCTAGAAGAGAAAAAATGTGTGACAGGATAGCAACTTCTATTTCTCAAAATCAGTGTGAGAGCCATTTCAATTTTGAATTCGAACATTTCATTTGATGATCCCCATGAGGCTGTCAATGAAAATCCGAAATGATTTCATAAAAGTTTTTAACACCTCAGCAATTTTATGTGAATGTGTGCCGGCAATACAATATTCATTTTACAATGTGTCTCATAAAAACCATCATAATTTTTCAACTTTTGACATTCATTTCACTTAACAACTTAACATTCTCCCTGCTTGTATGGTGTGTGTTGAACTACAATATTTCATTGCAATCTGAGAAAAAAGGGTTGTAATTTTTCAACTGCTCAGAAATCTTATGGTAAAAATGTAATCATAAAAAAGAACATGTGTTTCCAAACTCATTCTTCTAAAGAAATAGATTGTTTTGCCAGATAAGTTTTATTTTAAGCATTTCTTAATTGAGGCAACTGCTAGATTTATGCCTCTATAGACTCAAAGAAATGTAATTTCGATCTAGATTCTTATTTCGGCTTATTTCAAAACTTACTGTAACTCAGGGTGTGTTGAAAATTTCAATTTCTTCAAGTTCAGTTCGTCGGTACATTGAGAGCTTAAATGTGACCCTACTCTTAAATCTATATATAAAAAACTTTCAAAACACATATATTCCAATTTCAAAGTGTCATTTTTAAGAATCTTCAAATCCAAGAAAATCTGTGTAGCAATAAAATTTGATAGACTATTCTACCTGTTCACAGTGATCCTTTCATTGACATTGCTTGTCAATTAAAAGGGTGTCATTTTGCAAAATTTATTAATGATGCCAGAACAATTAATCAGAAAAAATTCTCCTTGAAAAATCAAAGTGCAAATTTCTCTATCACACCAAAGCGATCTTACTTTTTGTTTAATTTACTTCCAACTTTAGCACTCCCTGCTCGAAGTTCTAGTAAACAATTATCACAAAAATAGTCAAAGTCTAATCGAATGTCTCAACCAAACTAATGGATTATTTTCTTTTTGCAAAATTGTGGTTTAAAAAGTCAGGCCAAAAATGGACAAAAATTCAATTATTTCTCAAATATATATTCAAAAATTTCCACAAACTTAATTGCTCATGTAGTAAAACACAAAGCAGAAAAAGAATGTGTCAAAAACTCATTTTATTTAGTGTGTAAGCAAGGAAAGAAGCCTATTGAAATACAGTCAAAGACGGATTTAGCGTTCGTACACTTTTAGAGTACGACGGAATTAATGACGTCGTTATATCCGTCGTTGTGTAGTTAGGTGTCGCTAAATCCGTCGTCAAATCGGCGTTATATCCGTCGTGGCGCTGAAAGTGTACGAACGCTATTTCCGTCTTTGACTGTACTTAATAAAAATGGGTGAAATGGGTGTGATGCCTCTATTATCACATCTGTTGTTTTTAGGAGGACAATTGGACAAATTTAATTAAAATTGGAAACAATTCCATCATAAAATTCGCCAAACATTGTGAGAGGTGTCTTTCAATTAACATTGACCCTGACACTGGCCATATGGTCCCACTATCAGAAGATCCAATGAAAACATTGAGTTCATACAGATTGGTGAAAGATGTATTAAAGGATGCACCAAGTGCATTGTTGAAGGTCAATATTGGAAAGTCTATCATGGGAATGGACTACTCATTTGTTACCAAGAATGAAAGAATTCAAGTTGGAGACAAAGTCTTTGTTCAAGAATTATAAAAATATTACTTTTTCTATTTATGATTTGTGTTTGCACTTTTGATTTGCCTACAATAATTTTGATAGATGTAATATTTTTGAGACATGATAGAATTTTTCATTTAATTTTTTTTCTAGTTTATTGATTTCTACTTCAACCATTAACAATCAACATTAATATATAGATACTGAAACGCATCTTTCAAAACATACAATGAGGATAATAATAAAATCCTGGGAAGGGAAGGAAGGTTTTTTCAGCAATTGTTACTAAATAAAAGTTGTGAAAATTTTCATATCATTGTTGAACCTCCGCAACAAAATTTGGGTCAATATAGGACATTTACTTCTTTCCCATATTATTCTCCATACAAAAATACAATCAAAGTGTAAACAATAGAATTTGTGTGCATATGTTGCCTGTATTTTTATATGGAGAATAATTTGGGAAAAAGTGAATGTCCAATAGTGACCTAAATTTTGTTTCGGGGGGTTCAACAATGGTATGAAAAGTTACCATGCCAATATTGACAACTTTTTATTTGGTAACAAATATTAAAATACCTTCCTTCCATTCCCAGGATTTTATTATTATCCTCACTGTAGTCATTCAATAAATTATGAGTCCTCTTTTTTGTCATCTGGTAGAGCAGGAGTCATTCCAGCAGAATTGGGTTCATTAGCAATAGGTACAGGAGTGGGCCCCTGTTGCAGCTGAGCGCCTTCACTTCCAGCCCCAGTAAGCACACTGTTCCAGTTTGTGGCAGGAGGTGGGGCAGCAGAAATGGGCGTTCCGATTCTGTTGTTAGAGAGTACAGATGCTGCTGCTGCTGCTGCTTCTTGGTGTTGGTGAAGGGATCTTTGGCTGAGTGGGTCTGCTGCTGATCCAGAAGGGGTTGTGTTGGTGTCGCGACCTTCAATTGCATCTAGTGGAGTGGCGCTGGGGAAAAGAATTAAGAGCTCATTAACAGGTATTGCACGAGTGGGGGATCAAATGTCAGAAATCAAAAATTTCAAATTGGTTCCAAGGCATAAAATCTTGAAAATATAATCAATTTCATGCATGAATATGCTTTTTT
>JAOWAT010070560.1:0-11062 GCA_028571025.1 Longipedia americana | reverse complement strand
AAATCAACCCAAAACAGACTAATTATTCGCTAATCTTCCCTTATTTCTCAGCATTTTCTCCCCAGTATCATTCATAGGATCGGCTTACTACCGTCTCATCTATTAGTATGGGTAGGGTTTTGGTTTCCTCCTATACTTCCTCCTTTTATCGTCCTTCTCCGCCACCTCCTACTAACAACAAAACCGGTAAATCAAACACACGAGAACAATACCAACCATCCCCCCAAAAATACTTCCCAGAATAATCCCAGTCCCAGCCGCATTACTCAAAACGTTCTCGCAATATGCAGTTGATGTAAAACCCATTCCTAAATTTGCCGTACAAGTTTTATTCGCAGTCGCACCCCTGCTTACTGCCACACAACAACCCTAGACACACATGTTATCCTGAGAATCCACCTCACAGTATGTCGGGTAGTATACAATCGGGTAGTTATCGCAGGAACTCACACATTCTAAATTGTTATCAAAGCCCTGTCCGTTGTATCTCACACAGAACTGACTCTCACATTCCGATGTCTCGCAATCTGAACAACTCAGGATCACCTCACCTTTCGTTACCAATGTTAAAATCGCTCCTATTAGGGTTAGTATTCGCACTTGTTACATTATTTTATCTTTATATGCCTTTTAAATAAAAAACATAGGTTAACTAGTTTATTGACATTTGGATATACAAATTTCATGGGAAATTAGTCGGTACACTCGTAGAAAGATTAGTATGTTTGTTTATCAATAAAAATGTAGATCGAACAAACAATCAAAGGTAAATGGTAGTAGGCGTTTTGATTTATTCCCTATTCAAATTGAAATATCCAAATAACAACAATAATAGAAGAATTATCCCCATTCCTTCTCTCACAAAGAATTAAATATAGTCAATTCTTCAAATACATACTCCATCTACTCCCTAACAGTCGGCTGAACCCCAAAATACCAATAACTTGTAAAAATGCAGAATCGCTACCAATAAAGAAACCTAATGATGAAAAAATAGTTCCAAGAAAATGCCATCAGGCTAGCAAATCGCATCAAATTGATCCAAAATCGCAAGTACAGTCCTTTGTCATTCAGACTGCCAAAACTCACCCACCAGAAACCCCAGCACAAACGCATTCCGTCCAAACCTTCTAAAAAGCAGAAGGAAAACCTTCCATCCGACCGTTCCACCCCAAAAGCGAGACAAGCCGACCTCGAGTTAATTAAACTTAGTCAGAGGTCAAAGACCATAGGACTCGGTTCCAACACATTGAGGCTCTTCGAAAAAATATAAGAATAGACAGAAGAATGATTTTATCAGACTAGACTGTATATGCCAGCAAACATGTGATAAATTCAATGTAATAGCTCATATCATATTTTAAAAATTTTCTATCATTAAAAATTAACTCTCCTCAACCGATAATTTTCGCTTAACGCAGAAGCTGCAATTCCCTTCCATTTAGCCTGACTTGCTGGTCTCGCCCGTTTACCAAATAGTAACAGTTCTCGTCCAGCAAATACCCCTACTCATCAATATAGTATACAACTACATAACAATAGTAACTACCTTATGCCACTTTGATAGAAGGTCTAGATTTTGAACACCTGCTTTAACAATCTTCAACCTTCAGATGCTCCTCCATTGTGAATATGATTGGTTTTGTCTTCACCAATCTCGCGCTGGAAAATATTTACTTCTCTGATCTAGACTCACTCAGATGCTAGCTCAGTTTCTTGTCGAGATTAGATTAAAAGTCCATAATTCGCTCAATTTTTTCGTCAAACTCCTCTCGCAAAAGTCCAAGCTGTTGTTTAAAAGTTTCAAGCAGCTGATCTACATTCTGATGCGCAGCTTGATTGATCAAAAGCTTGAGATCTCCAACGCTATTTTTCAGTTTCAAATCGATGTTTTAAATTAAAAACTAATGCTATGTTTTACTCACAGTCTTACCCAAGTCCTCTTTCACAGTCTTTATTGCCTCCTTTATTTAAACTAGTGCTTGAGAGTCAACTTAACAACCGCTTGTCTTTTAGAGAGAGCATTTTTCAGAAACATTCTTGATATCAATCATACTAAATTCTGGAGCAACCCTCTAAAACGATGATTTCAGTAGTTTGATTTGCTACTAATTTTCGCTGATATGACTGCTCATTTTCTAGATTTTTTCATTGAGCAGCTCAAGCGTGAGCGGAGGTTTGTAAGTCTACCTTTTGCCATAGTTGTGAATATGAGCATTTTTCATGGACATTGAGAGAGGTTTGAATCCAAACTGGTAGTCGGAGTTGCTCCGATGCAACCCCTTGTAAGGAGTCATTTCAAACGGCAGCTTCGTGTTCTACTTATTTGACGCGTTCATCTTTTGCTATATAGGTCCGCCCACCAGCTTTTTCTTTATCGAAAGCTTAGTCTGTCGATCCGAAAGTGGCTCCGCCTTCGCGTAATTGTGATTGTTCAAAGTGTTGTACATCCGAAGAAATAAGCTGATAAAATAATTACTAGTTATTGAACCAATTTTTTTTGTGAACTGTTTTTTAAAAAGACAAGGATAAACAATCGAACAAATACAATATATCTGCAAAAAAAATAGCTTCCATTATTAACAATTCGCCCCTTATTGACTGATTGGATCATAAAATTCGCATTCTTTTCACAGGTTACAACTTAAAACTCCCCTCTTTGCATTCTTTAATTCGACTCATGTTGCTAAACTATCGTGAAACCCTGGCTAGTCGGATTAGTTCCATAACACGCTCATATTTACCAGATATCTCCCGCCGAGATCTTGTAATATCCCTCAATTGATCTTTCATGACCTCGTTTATCTCCTCCAAATTGCCAAGAAAACCCTGTCGATTCTCCTTGTCCCTGTCACATCTCTGTGACTAACAAAGCTTCCGATGTTTTCTCAGGAAAGCATGGCATTTAGGATTAATTTAATCTTATATGTGCCTGAAAGTCCTCCTTATAGAACTTCTAAGCATCGGAATGGTGGTTTCCTGGCTTGACAAGTCCTCCCTGATTTTGAGTGCTCTCCCTAACTATTCTTTCAAAGAAGATAGTAAATCCACCTTTAGGTTAGTTGGTATCCGACCATTCGATTTGATCTCGTCAAGTTTTATCCTATAATTTTAGATACTCTGCCTTTCTTCCAGAAAAATCATCTCAAACGAAACTAGTTTTTGTTTTCAAAAATAACTAACTAACTGTTTTTAATAGCTGCAATGATATTTTGATGGAGTTAAACAGTATTGACAGTTTTTCACTGTTTATAGCGATGAGATTATTGATGAATCATGAGTTTGACATTTGAAACGTCCGATATTCTCCCAAGTTGTCTTTTTTGCTCTTCTTTACGAATCTCACTGTCAATGCAATTACGCCGATTATCAGAATTATCGCAACAACTCCAATCAGAAACCCGTAATTTTTCGGCTCTTCAGGTGTTTGCCCGAAAACACAGAGCTGATCCTTCATAGTATCTTGTACGCATCCAACACCATATCCCGTGGCTGAGTAACAACAGGTTTCCGCACACATTTCGCACTAAAATACCGAAAAATCCTTCTTAAAGGTGGGACAAAGTTTTCTAAACCGAGAAAAGCATTCAACTTCCCTCATATCATAGTGTTCTGACGAAGCATAAAAACACAAATCATTAGCATCGCTACACTACATTAAAGTGCACGCACCACATGTAACCTTAGCATTATACTACCTGCTTTGCGTCAAAATAATAAATACACATGCTAAAGTAAAAATTCCCGTGCCGAACCTTTGTTTTAGACTCATTTCTTCTTCCTACTTTGATTTAATAGCTATTTTAAAAAATTAATGTCAATAAGTTCTGAGTTTCAATAACACGGATTGAAAGATTTATAAAATGGTAGATTACTGCGATAATAGCGTGTTCTAATTCCAAGGATCAGTCGCAGCCTTCGTGATAATAGTAGCAGTCCACGTGGTGATGGGACTGTCCCTGACATTCCTAATGTGTCGACTGTGTCGCAAAGCATTCTCATACAGCAACTATCACATCCACTAAGCCTACAAATTCTACATCCTAGCCTTCCTAGCCACCATCAGTGACTCCTTGCTAACTACTCAGGCATCATCTTGACGAGACTGGTTCAGTGGACTCTCCTAGACTCGGATAAAGTCGAGAGTCCCGGATGGAACTCCCTCAATTAGCTCCTCGGAACCTGCAGCATCCTTGCCATGAATCAGACATACGCGCAAAATGGATTCACCTGGATGATGATCTGGCTCGAATGCGATTTTTCGTCATCTTCTCTCTCCGAACACTCACAACACCTGGAGTAACTCTAAAACCCGTAACTATTTTAGTCCTCTCGTCATGGCACGCATCAGAAAAATCAAAAATTTCAAAAATGTCACTCTCTACGGAGTCCTCCCTCTCCTGTCTGTCCTCGCTCTCATTTTCCTCCTGCTCCAAAACCAATGGTGCACGGTTTCCTAAAGCATATCGGTCCTTTCAACCCTAGTGACCCTCTTGATATTTCTAATCCCCTTGCTCCTCCTCCTAAAGTACTCTTACTATCCTAACTCACCAGAGACCGTCTGCGAGACCCAACCACACCGAGAAAAGTACATATCTAGGTGATTCCTCAATTTAGACAAAGATATCCTGGGCAATCATGTCAATCACTGTCGTGGTCCGTGAAGCATTCATAATGTATTTCCTCATCGCAACCTTCCTCAGCAACAACTCGTAAAAACCCATTGCCCTTCAAAGCGAGTACCCCTTCATTTTCACATTTCAGCATCTTCGGAATCAGCTACACCCTGTTTATGACGATTTTACCACTGTCATGCATGATTTATCTCGCCGAAAATCAACTCTCCAAGTAAAAATGTTCCAGTAAAGATCTATCCTATCCTCAGTGCTCAAAGAAAACTCCTCAGTGGCCTTCGGAAGCTTCCTCCTGTGAGGTGATATCATTTAATAACTTCAAATTATTTGCCTTTAAAAAATATTCTACTACCTTCTTACTTTGAATTTAACTAAAAACATACCCACTGTTCTAAAATCCATATTTCCCACATAAAATCACCCGTCCTACATTAGACTCCCTCCATCAACCCTCTAAGATATCTAACGCTAATATTCCGTCCTTCTCAAATCCTATTTTACAAACAATAGCGTTGTAAATCCTAGGATCAGCATCAACAACTCAACATAAGATCCAATCCTTGTCCTTGTCAAATCCTTGCCATCAAACAAAAAACTTATTAGAAAACTACCCGTAAACCCTACCAACTGACCGCCGAACAATAATGTCCCTGTTGCCGTTGCCTCTCCCACTGGAAACGATACCTCCGCAGAAAAGTCGCTTATTGTCGTCAAATAAGGAAATATGAACAGGCCATTCAACCCACCCGATGCAAATATCGATATCAAAGAACCAACCTCCAGACTTACAAGTAGACAGCCAAAAAACACAAATGAACCCAATGCAAATATTAAAGTCCACTTGCGGTATCTCCTGTTCTTTCCCAAAATCACCCCAGAAACCGCTGCTCCCACCATTCCTAAGGCATTATTTGCCACCAACAGAATACCCACATCCAAAGAGTCCACTCCATACGCTTGAAATTGCCAAGAAACTGTCACAGTGAACAAACCCAAAGCACCGAAAATAAAAGTCATCGAAACGAACAATAGCGAATAGTTTCTATTTCTTAGAAGCGATTTCACTGCTTTCTTAAAACTCTACCTTTTAGCATCCGAAACATAACTAAACAAATCGTGGCTAAACTTACTTTTGAATCTTTTTTGGCTTCTCTCGGAAGAATAACGCCATTGACAACTGTATGACAATCACACCCACACTTTCCCAAAGAAAAAAGAGAAAATAGTCCTCCTTTGTCGAATTTTTATCAATAAAAATAGAAGGGAGAACTGCTCCAACCGTGTTTGATACAAACACAGCGAACAAACACAAGGAGTTTATTATCGGAATCTGTCTCTTATAAGAGAAACATGGTTACCTGTGATAGCGGAAACCAACGAGTAGAAAATTTGTTCGGTGCATTCAGCATAAACAAAAATCCAAATGAAGTTATCCAAGTCCCCACCAGAAAAAAGACAAAAGATCTGTTCATTAGCAGACGAATCAACAACCCCGTCACTATAAAACCCTATCCTGAATCAGAACTACCTTACCAATCAGAGTTCCGACCTTCAAACCGTACGTATCCAGAATGAAGTTTACCGGAAACACCAAAAATACATACATTATGGGGTAGATCATTGCATTAAGGTTCACTACCAATTAGCTCACCTGGTATACATCTTTTGTATGCGGTGCTATTGTCGAAAAAGCTTGGGTCGGAAAAGAGTTCACCAAACCCGCCAACAAGAACACTCCCAAATTCACAAACCTATATTTTTATGGTCTTATTTCAGTTCCTTTTTACTCCATCGAAATACACTAATATCTTATTCTATCTTACTTTACACTTCTATCTACTGTTATATAAGTCGATTTTCACTTTATAATCTCAAATCAGATAAGCAAAAAAAAACCTCTTTTCAAATGGACGAGGATAACCACGAAGTTGCTTTCAAAGAGGAACTCGAACAACCATAAGAAAAAATATTGACTTTAAACGAACCAGTGTCCCAAACTTTGGTACAAATTCTCCATCACATAGCTCAGAGACCTCTCAAACATATACGTCAAACTCCGTTACGCCATGATTCCTTCATTAAGGGAAACAGGGAAAAAATAACTTAGAAACTGTATCTTTTTACATAATCAAAGGGGATCTGTGGGGACCTCTGCTCCTGTGCATGCTCTTATCAATTACACTGTCACTAAGAGCCTCTGAGTCGACGGAAACCGTTGTTACCATGATCTTCGTAATTATGTGGATCGGTTCCCTGGTAGTCTGGCTGAATGCATTTTTCTTGGGTGCTAACATGTATATTTCCTTTCCTATGAGAAGGTCTTTCTTCCAAAGTGCTTCGCTGCTGGGCTACTGTCTGTTCCCCTTAAATGTGGCATCTTTAATCAGCTGGATTCTGGGAGACTACTTCCATATAATGGCAAAGCTTATTTTAGTAGTGATAAGCTTCATCTGGGCCAGTCTATGTACGCATAAGTTGGATAGATAGCGTCGATTTCCTTTGTGGGCGAAATGGTCCCTAACAAGAAAAGAAAGTTGGCTCTGTACCCCATCTGCCTTTTTTATTTGTTTCTCAGTTGGTTTGTCCTGATAGTTTGACATCTGATATTCGATACTTGGATATTAAATTTCAAAACACTCGAAACTATTTTTTTAATTTACAACTATTTCTATCAACACTTACACCCTTCCATTGTACGCTAACCCACCTTTAAAAAAATCAAAGAGCTTGCCCGAATAACAGAACGAGGGATTCATTTTGCAATGTTTTTACAAAAATATTTCCTTTCCGTTTAAAATAACCACTCTCCTTCCTTCCTTATAACAAATATTTGGTCAGGTAAATTATTTTACTTAACATATGAAAACCTCTTAAAATTCCATCGCAGACACCCACACCATCATTCGCTTCGACAAAGACGAGGTTCAAACAGTTCCCGATTTCAGACCTACTTTCACTCTCCCCCCAGCCGTTTTAGATCACATCAAAACCGAAACTAAATCATAAATAATTCCCAATACGGGCAGCATCCAACCCAAAAAATAAAGGAAAAAATGGTATGTTGGGAACTCCTTCACCACCCTGAAAAGAAAACCAAAAATCAACACCCAACAAATATGCCATATCTGCTAGGGATAGTACCTTCCTGACATGTTCACAACTATTGGAGGGAAATGCGGACATACCTTCTGCACCAAATGCCTCGTATCCGTTGCCACATACAAAATCAGTCTATTCTAACCAGTCTACTGTCCTCAATAAAACTGTAGAAACATCCTCAGAAAGGAAAGTTCCGTATATCAAGAACTGAACTCTTCCCTTAAGCTTAAATATCAAAAAATATACCAATACGAAAAAGTTAAAACCAGCAAAAATCTACATCTCTGTCCCAACTAAAACTGCGACGCAATCATCGAACTTATACCCAGTTCAAAGTCTGTTATATGCCAAACTTGCACGAAAGAATTCTGTTCCAATTGCATGATGAAAGCTCACCCGGGAAACTGCGACAAGCACCAGGTTTTCTTCTTTCAAGCTGGACTGAAGTACCGACAATGCAAGGGATGCAAGAGAGTCGTCGAAAAAAAATCTGGCTGTGATCACATAACTTGCAAATGCGGGTATGAGTTCTGCTACCAATGTGGAAAGCCGTGGAAATCCAACCACGCCTGCAACAACACTCCATAATGCTGCATCGAATACCCAGTTCTTCGAATCGGTTGCAAGATATTAGCCATTGTTGCTTATGCACTCCTTATCTACCCTCTACTAATCGCGAAATTCCTGGTTCTATTGCTATCCTTCCTGGTCATGATCGTAGCCTTTGGAACGTTGTTCGAACCTTTTTTCATTTTGGGAGAACTGTCAGACCAGAGCATTCCGTGCTTCATCCTCGGACTCTTGCTGTTTCCACTACTCCCCATCCCTGGGATCGTAAGAGTAGCCATCGAATGCCACAATTCGATCTTTGAGACAGTCTGGTCGCCGTAAGAACTACTATCCCCTTGCTTGATGGTTCAAGATCTCTTCTAAACACTGCCAACACCTGATGATTGAGTTTGAAATTTTCATATATTAATCTGCTCAGCCCATCTTATTGAACCCCATCGGCAACCAACAAAGACATGTGATTGAATCTGATTGAATTTATAAACCGAAAACTATTTTCTTAAAATGAGTATGTCGTTCGATCGTTTCATTCATGTCCAATTGAACAAATGTCCCTTCTCCCACACTGAATGAATAGAATGAAGGTGACACGTATATATATTGATAAAAAACGGTAAGCAGTCAGAAATACAGCAAACAAACATCAGCTCAGTATGATATTATTTATGGGAATGAAGAGCAACTTCACCGCATACCCAATACCCCCCATAATCGCGAATCCAATAGCGCAAGACACCGCAATCTTCTTGAATTCTAAACATAAATACAAACGTACCTGCCACATCCGGCTTCTCGCACACTGCCAAAAATCGAGCGCTATCTTTTGTGAACTTCTTAACTCCGTCAATCCCATCCATGATCTCTTTGCTCATCTTTTTTAATGATCAAATTTATTATTATAAATAACCAACGTGGACATTATTAATCTTATCAAGTCGCATAAATTTAATTTGGAACTTGTATATCCTTCTCATCGGGTAATCTGCTACTTTACTCCGTTTGGTTTCTCCATCAGCGAATTGTCATAATAAATCTACTTATTTTCTGAACTGAAACTGAACTTTGTTGATTGTTCGTCAGAATTGAACAAATCTGTCTCCATTAAATAACATTGCAACAACATTCACCTTATAATATTATCAGAATTCATTTTTTTTAGCCCATGTCGAAGTCCATTGTTGATAACAGATAACTAGACTCACTTGTTTGCCAACTTAAATAGTGCAAACCACTCCCATAAGCCGATGTTCGCCATCTTTGCTCCAAATTGAAAGAAATTCTCATCGAAGAATCCAATGTCGTTATGGTCAGAGCCCCAGTCATGATTTGCGGAGATATCCACGGTCAATTCCACGATTTACTCTAACTCTTTGAAATAGGTGGCAATTTACCCGACACCAACTATCTTTTCATGGGTGACTACGTCGATCGGGGATACCACAGTGTTGAAACACTAACCCTGCTCATAGCTCTCAAACTTAGATACAAAGATAGAATCACTATTCTGAGAGGCAACCATGAAAGCAAGGTTATTTCACAATCCTATGGTTTTTATGATTAATGTTTGAAAAAATACGGAAACAACTCCGTATGGAACTGGTTCACCGAAGTTTTCGAATACCTCCCCGTTACGGGACTGGTTGACAATAAAATTTTGTGTATGCACGGCGGTCTCTCCCCTTCCATCGACAGCATCGACTAAATACGACCGATGAAAAGACAACAATAATTTCCGAACGAGTGTCCAATAAGCGACTTGCTCTGGTCCGACCCGTCCGATGAGATTTCGGGGTGGAGATAAAGTCCTCGTGGAGCAGGGTATTTGTTCAGTTAAATAATCACGAAATAATTCAACCACAAAAATAACCTAAACATGATCTGTCGTGCCCATCAACTCTTCCACCAAGGATTCTCTAAGATGCACCAGGACGGTGTTGTCACCATATTCTCTGCCGCCAACTACTGCTACCGATGCGGTAACCAAGGTGCCATCATGGATCTTGACTAACATCTCCGTCCCACTTATATCCAGTTTGATCAAGCCGCCCTCAATGGCGACAAACTTTAAAAAAGGGTCCCAGACTATTTTCTATGATTTATTTAACAAATTATTCGTCAATCTTCCCATTCTCCTCTTCATTTTTTTTCCCTCTATCAGCTCTTACTACTTTTACTACTGCACCCTATACCTCCTATCAATAAAAATCTTATTCAAATATCTGTTCTCTCTTTTTAATAGGCATTTTTTGCATTATAAACCGTCATCGAGAGCAGATTGTAAGTTTCACTTATTGGGAGCACTTATTAGCATTTGTATACCTTACTTACTTAATATTGTTTGATTCTATGAGACTTCGATTAAAATAATAAATATGTCCAAATATCAACACCAAACATAATGGTATAAGACAAATCAGCCAACAATCTGATAATCAAAAGAGTATGACGGTCTGTAGGACTTGATAATGATTTTTAGCTCCGAAAGCAAACCTCTACCACTGCCATCCACTTAAATCGTAATTGTACCTTCCTTATAATTATGTTTCCTGTCCTTTATACTCACAATCACCCTCGATCCTCCCTCCAATCCCACTTTAAAAATGTCTTCCGGGCTGTAAGATTTCAGTATTTTCATTTTCTGCAAATCGTAAAATATCATATACTCGTATGTCACTACAATTATTAAATCTATTAATTACGTAACAGTACTGGCCTCGATTTTGCTTTCTCTGTCTTCAATAGGTATATTCCAGACCAAG
>JAOWAT010070450.1:0-11062 GCA_028571025.1 Longipedia americana | reverse complement strand
AAAAACCACACTTGAGGAGCTCCAGTGGAATTTCAGCCTGAGAAAATATTCGCAAAATTGAGAAAATTGTATTTTAATTATCCAATTTACTTCATAAAATGGGAAAATTTGGACTTTGTTTCCTTAATAGCGCACTTTTGGGGCACTTCCTGAGTCTCAAATTTTGCTTAGTGGTTCAGAATATGATGTAGATTTATAAAAACTACCGCTTAAATTTCACAAATTTTTTCCTCAGGCTGAAAATCCGCTGGAGCGCCTCACTTTTGCTTTGCAGTTTCATGTCATGAATATGAAGAATGCCCAAAATGAGATTTATGGGACACACACCAAATATTATCGAATTGAGAAAAAAATTCCGAACCAACTGTTGAATGGATACTTAATCAAAATTCCAAAACATAATTTCTTATTGGCATCATTTCATCTTGAGAATTTTGTAGAAATCAATCAACTCTTATTGATTAATTATTATGAAAATGCCTTTCTTTTGAATCACAAACTATCAGAGAAACATATACGTTTTTGTCAGTGTCCCTTTAAACTCTTCTTTCCAAACATAGATCCTAAAGTTTACTTTTCAAAATTAAGCAAACAAATATGAAATTGAATCGAGAAGATTGAAAATTGAGTTTCATCAAAGAGTTGCTTGATTGCAGATTAAAACCTTTCCTTTCAGAATTCACATTCTTGGAAACATTCTAAATTTTTGCTCTTATATAAGAGTAAAAATTTTCCATGGTTATATAACCATTGGGTTAGCTATACAACTTTTAGAGTAAGGAAGGTCCAAAAAAATAAATCCAATTAATGTCATCGTTTGTTTTCAAATCATTGATCCTAGATATTATATTCTTTTTCAACCTTCCTAACAAACGTGATAGAGTTTTCTGACTGATCTAAAAGTCCAACCCTAAAGATAGTATAATTCTACACCGTATACCTATTAATACAGTCAAAGACGGATATAGCGTCACGACAGAAATAGCGACAGTATGGATATAGCGACATCACGACGGATATAATGACGTTGTTATATCCGTCGTTATGTAGCAAAGTGTCGCTATATCCGTCTTTGAGTTCGGCGCTATATCCCTAAAAGTGCCGTGACGCTATATCCGTCTTCTACTGTATATAATGTTACTAATCAATAATGACATTGTGACTTACCCAAACATCTAAATGGTTTGACCCATTTTGTTTGTCCCTTGCACTTTTTCCTTCCCAATTTGCACCAATTTCCAATTTTAACATAATGGTTAGCTTCCACAATGTTGTTGATATCTAAATCGGGATAGACCTGAAAACAAACAGAAAATGGAAAAGTTAGCAAACGAAAGTTGAAATTTTTAGCCTGTATCATTATCAAAAATTCTTACAAACATAAATAAAATATCTCATAAAATTGAAAATAAAACAGGACTGTGGGAATTCTCTAATTTGCAAAAACTGAATTGTGAAAATTTGGAAGAACTTGATACCTATAATTAATTTGACGTTGCAAAATTAGCCCCAATGAGGTTTCAGCTTTCAAATGTATCTCACGACTACATTTGGCCTAGATTTATGATTTATGATATGAAATATCATACTTCATCCATGTTGAAACAATTATTTTAAAAAGTCTCATTTTTTCCTAATTGGCATAAATTGGCAGAGCTTCTAATAGAACGCAAAAAAAATTATTCTCTCAAGATATTTCATCTCCTTGGCTGACAGAGCACCTGAATAAAAAACAATCTGGCAGTTTGTTCTAGAAAATCAAAGTCTGTCAAAAATTTGGAGACATGTCATAATGCAAAGACTACTTCGATTAGTATTTAGAAATCAACTTGAGTAAATTTGCTAATTTGTCCAATTTTTGCCATCTTGATTGAATGTCGATTTTCAAATATTTATCTAAAATTAAATCATAAATGAAATAAGACTAAAATATTGCCTCCTGTATGTAAATTTCCAAAAATGAAATTAAAATAGAAATTAAGTATTTCCCAAAATGAAATAAAAAATGAAATTAAAAATGTGTGTAATTTTCCAAAAATGAAATAAATAATGAAATTAAATATTTTACAGAGGAAATATAGGATGCCCAATGGGACTAATTGCGGCCTCTAATGAAATTATCTAACCATGAATTTAAAAAAAGTTTTAATTTCGGTGAGGTCCGTAGACACCTCATTTTGTTTTTGCATCAATCAATTGAATTCTCAGATTAATTTGGCACTTAAACTAAAGATAGTTGTACAAAATTGAATTCTTAAGTAAATTTGGCAATTAAAATGCCCATTGGAAAACACCCCGGTCTCGAAATATTCCAGCATTCAGGCTATTTCACACCTATTGATGTTACAATTTTGACAAGTTTCGGACTGGTCAAGCATAATGAGCAACCTCCAAAGACTTTTATAAGTTAGAAATATGGTAATTTATTTATTATATTCCTGGAAGTCTTTGGAGATTACACATATTTTAATTATGAATTTGTGTGCATGAAATTAGTTTCATAAATTCATCTAAGCTTACTTATCATGGGGAAAATAAAACCTTTAACATTTCATATTTTGTAATGATGTGTCTCATTCTGCTTTTCACAATTTTTCTTAAAGTTTTTTTTTGTCAAATGGCCTGACTCCTTCTTTTTTAACCCAGTATATGACCAAAACTTTTTGGTACTTCCCAAGCTTCAGCCCTTAACACTCTCTTTCCCTAATGTTGCAATTTTGTAATCACTTGGAATTGTTAAAAAGTCTAAGAATATTGAGAAAAATAAAATATCAGCCTTTTTAAAACAAAATAATTTACACTCTACTACTGGAACACATTTTTTGTGACTTTTGCCTTTCTCATAGAAAGAAACAATTTCATATTTTAGCTAAACCTTTATTATTTAAGAAATAGATCCACCCATTAAATATATATGACTAAAACGTAACCAACCATAACAAATCAAGTACTTTCGGACGAATGTAGATAAATGGTCCAAAATACCTCCAAGAATTGAGATTAATACCAACTCTAATGGATAAATCAGGCTTTTTTTTTCACTGAAAACACCGAAACTCAATTTGAAAATTTTCCTAAAACTCAATTTGAAACCCCCAAAACTCAAAGATACGAAATTTCTAGATATTTGCTAATCTAGAAGTGTTCAAAATCTCAATTTAATGGGAGAATTTCGTTAATTTTTTCAATTTTGAAGAAAATTTGGCCAATTTTCCTGTCATTTTAAGTAAAAATACGCAACGTTTGTTGCAAAAATTGGTTTTGAGTACAATTTTCACCCAATTTTTCAGTAAATTTTATTGAATTTTTCAAAAACTCAATTATTTTTTGAAAACTCAATTCAAAAACTCTCAAAACTCAATTAGAAAATGCAAAAACTCAATTTCAAAATTGCAGAAACTCAAAAATACGAAATTTGATTAACCTAGAAGCAGTGAAAAAAAAGCCTGTAAATAATGAGTGGGAAAAATAAACTAATATTTAAAAACCGACATTCTAATTGTATTTTTCTCCTGTTTTTATTCATAAAAATAAATTGAAATCTTTTTGATTATATATACATGTTTATCAATCTTGAAATTCTGAAACGCCTTTCCAGAAAAAAGGGCTTCGTGGAAAAAGGCTATCTTGGAAAAAGGCTTGCCTTGGCTTCCAGTTTTAAGCCTCATCAGATGAATTGTGGACGAGAAGAATGAGATGAACATCTGGTGCAAAAATATTTTGCAACAAAAATAAAAACTTTGAGAAAAATCAATTTCTTTGCAGAAATTGACAACACACGGTGGTGAAAAAATTTTTGCGTTTAGTTTGAGTAGAACAAATTAATCTGAATTGACAGAAATTTTCAAAAGCTTGAGAATTTTGATTACTAAATAAATAGTGTTAAATAGATCAGCAATGTCTCAAACTCCCAATGTGAATCTGATGCATTGTATAACTTTCTGTTTACATGAGCTTCAACTATCTAAATTCGAGAAAAAGAAATTTATAAAACTTATACATTGAGATTTCCTCTTTCTGAAATCTTATAAATTTTTTGTAATATTGTGTTCAGAAGAAAATATTTGCTTATTTTTATGCATTTTTATTACTTTTTGCTGATAAAAAATTAAGCAATACAAAAATTTAAGTGATACAAAATATCAATCTCTAAAAAAAGAAATTAGGTTTTTGAAACACTCTGTATGAAACGGAAACTAGAAATTGGAACTAATTTAAAGCAACTGTAAGATTATTTGCCTTCAAAAACTTTCTTTTTTCGAGAGAACAATTTAATAAAGTTGAATTCTGCTCAAAAGGAAAAACTTTTCATTAAAATTTCAAACTTTACTAATTTAAAATGCGGTGTTGAAGAAAGGATTCAAGAAATTCCGAAGAATCTGTATTATATCAGAATTAAAGTTGTACTTCATACCGTCCAATTGAAATTGTTAACTAAAATAAAGAAATTTCTTAAACTTCAGAAGAGCCAATTTTGAGAAGACAGAACAATGCAGGCTTTTTTTGACAGCAATTTTTGCATTAATGAGCGATGATTTTGCCAAAAACTGAGAATTTTTAGTAAAAGTGAGAAATACAAAGTTTCTAGATATCATAACTTTCAAAATCTTCATCCGTATGTAGTAAAATTTCCAAAATATTGCCTGAAAATACAATTTTTTTCGAAACTTGTTGAAACTTTCAAAAACGCCAAAATGGGGAAAAACGAAATTTCTAGACATCTTAAACTTAAGCATCTGGTCAGTGTCAAGAAAAATATTTCTATTTTCTTTCAAGTAGACTTAAAATAAACTGTTTTAAATGGACCATTGCATTGAAGTACAATGAATGAGGATGAATGAACATTCTTAAAATCAAATATAAATAAATCAAAGTTTCAACCTTTTAGAAAAATTAGCAATTAGCATCGGCTCCTTAGCATCATTTTTAGTCTCAAATCTGGTCATATTTGGGTGTGAATTTATAAATACTACAAAAAATTGAAAACATAGTTAAGTTTGATAAGTGGATTCCTTCATCCATCTCTATGTTCATGTTTCACATTGTCTGATATATTTTAATTGCTTTATTAGAAATTTTAAGAAAATGTTCCAGAATATTCTTTTTAGAAATCTCGAATCTTCATTGCATTGTTTTAGTAACCACTAACCGGCCTTGTAAACCAAAAGCTACTCACTCTCCTTATGAGAGCTGACCCGCCTTGCCAACTCTGCCATCACACGTGTGACATACGTGCCGGTCAGCCAAAGATGACATGCACATTTATAAACACATATGCTTAGCTTAGCAACATAACTGCCAAATCAAACTTGGATTCAGGTTTTTGACTACAGGAAAGTATAAAAGTCGCGACATATTGTGAATTGGTCTTCATTTTCACAATAGCTTTTGAAGAGCGTAGATGTGAATATGTGTTCCAAAAACTCTCAACAAGAAGGTCAAACTGGGGAAGCACAAGATAATGGTGTTGAATCATCATCTGTGGTCCACCAGAAGAACAATTCATTGAAACAGGAAGAACCTGAAACAAAGGGAAAGGACCAGGTGGTACCATCCGTGGCCAATATGGACCAGAATGTTGCTTCTTCTATCCATCAGATGCATGTGGACCAACAGGTTTCAAGTACTTCCTCCCAGCAAGGTGAGTCCTCTATTTCTAAAGAGGACCCTCAGCCCTCAACTTCTGAACAGGTAAAAAGTCCTCAGCCCTCAACCTCTCGGAAAAATAAGCCCTTGATTTTTAAAGTGGTAAAACATCCTCTGCCCTCAACCTCCAAGCAAGGTCTGTCCTCAACATCCAAAAAAGATCCTGAGCCTTTTAGTTCTCAACAGGAAAAAAATTCTTTGCCCTCAACCTACCAAGGTCAATCCTCAACTCCCATGGAGAAACCTCAGACCTCAACTTCTAAACAGGTAAAAAATCCTCTGCCTTCAACCTTTCCGCACGGTCAGTCCTCACCTTTCAAAGAGAGCCCTCATCCTTCCACCTCTCAACAGGAAAACCATCCACTGCCCTCAAGCTCCCAGGAAAGTAGTTCCTCAACTTCTCAAGAAGTAATAGATCTTCTACCTGAAAATGATCCAAATTGGGAGCCACCACCCCATTGCCTCAATCAATGCGGTCAATGTCACAGATGCGCCAATCCCCCACCTCCTGCCCCACCACCATCCCCAGAATCAGTTCGGCGACAAATAGCTATTGAGGCCTGTGTAAGGGCTGCTGAGGCCTGCGAAAGAGTTGCTGATGCCAACCTAAGAGCAGCTGAGGCCACATTAAGAGCTGCTCAAATCAACTTGAGAGCTGCTGAGGACAACTTGCAAGCAGCTGATGTATTTCGAAGAGCTAATGAGCAATCTAACAATGTTCAGGCAGGTCAAAGAGGTAGAGCAAGATTTCAAAGGCAATCAAATAATATCAACAGACAATTGGGGGCATATCAAAGACCTTACGAGTCATTAAGAAGACGCATAAGAAGAAGGGCTGGTGGACAATATCGAAGAGATATCCAACAGGGTGGAGGTGTTCAACAGGGAGGTGTGGTCCAACCAAATGGAGTGGCTCAGCAGAGAGAAGAGAGAAGGGAGGTCTCCAGAGGACACTGGGAGTCCTTCAGACGACGCCACATGAGAAATGGGAATGAAACACCTAGGAGAGGAGGGGTCCAATCAGATGGAGTGGTCCCACAGAGAAATGAGGTCCAACAACCAGAAGTGGTCCAACAGAGGAATGAGGTCCAACAACCAGCTGTGGTTCAACAGAGTGGAGAGAACCAACAGCAAGGAGCGGTTCTACAGAGCAGTGAGGGTCCCAGAAGCCCACAACCCCGTCAGAATTTAATACCCGTCTCCTTCCCACTTCCACCCTTACCACCAACCCGAAATCATGATGAATTAGTCGACCCTTTGGCCCCTGAGGACTTTGCTAATTCCAGTCCACCTTCTCCTCCTCCTCCTCCTATTTACCCTTCCTTTGCTGCCCTCATGGATGATATCCGTTTTGGGTTCAGACGTTATGATTAAAGTTGGCACACCAGGTCTATTTTAAAGATCGAAAACAGGTCCTTTTTAGGACCAAACATTATTTCAAAAGAGAACTCCAAAATTGCTTGCTTAAGAATAAATAAAATCGAACGAATCATTTCACATACTGTACAAATATAATTAATACATATAAAGGAAACATAATTTCAAAATAATTATGTTAGGACTGTTATTCTTGTATAAGTTCGAAACAAGAGTTGTCAAAATTATTCATGTTAATAAAACTGGTATTTTTTGCTTTCTATTTTGTGGCTGCATGTCAGTTTGGCAACATTTTTTGGTTTTGAGTCCGTAGTTTTGAGTCCTTGGACAAAAAATTGCAAAATTGTAGAAAGATTTCATATGTTTCCTATGAATTTAAATGAAGTTTTCTTTTCTGGTATTATTTTGAATCTACTTTCAGTGCACAATTTTTCAAATTTTGATTCTTTGTGTCCATTGACACAAAACCACGGTTTTGATTCTGTTGACACAAAAATATGAATTTTGAAAACATGGTACTAGTTTTGTACTGTTTTTTCCTTTGAATATGGAACAAATAATTTTTTGTGATTATTTTCATTACGTTTGCAGTGCACATACGTCCACGGACTCAAAACCAAAAAAAGTTGCCACACTGACACGCTGCGTTACTAAGGCCATTAGGCTGAGCTTCTTCAGAATCTTCAGGAATTGGTGAAAAGTCATTTAAAAGAAAAACAGAATTTGAAAGGGAAAACAACTTTTTCAAAAAAGATATGCCTTCAAAAAAGGGAGAAAGTTTCGATAATTTATGACTTCTTGTAGTCAATTTTTCTTTCTTATTTTGACAACTTTCAGGCCTGTTTATGGAAAAACTTTGAACAAGTGAAACAAACTTTCCACGACACTTATCAACAACAGGCATTGGTGGTAGATCAATGAAATTTCAATCTGATTTTTAAAAATTTTTGAGCAATTGAATTCAACAATTACAAACATGTATTTTACAAATCGATGCAAAATTTTACATTTTTGAAGTGCATGATTTTTGAGACATGAAGTTGATAAAGTGAAAATACACTATTTCATCAAATAAAATGAAAATTTCAATTGAAATATCTCAGTTTTTCAAGTATTCTCGTAAACTGATTCTTAAACTGATTTTTAAAAATTTTTGAGCAATTGAATTCAACATTTGAAAACATGTATTTTACAAATCGATGCAAAATTTTACATTTTTGAAGTGCATGATTTTTGATTAAGTGAAAATACTCTATTTCATCAAATAAAATGAAAATGTCAATGGAAATTTCTCAGTTTTTTTCAAGTATTCTCGCAAACTGATACCTTTGGAATACCTCATTTAAGTTTTCTACAATTGACGAAAATATCAATCTTATGAAAATCAATTCATCATGAGAAAATAGAAATAAATAATCAATAATCATACAATGAAAGTTTTTTATTTTTACCTTAAAAGAGTTAAATTAAAACAATATTGCTTTTTTGTAGTTTGCTCAAAATATGATGTTAAAACATTTATTTACTTTCTTCCTTAGTCGAAATGTTTTGAGGGGAAGTCTCCTGCAATAATTATTCTAAGATTAAGAAAGGATTTTCTGGGAACTTTCTAAAAATTAATGAGCGTTTTTCCGGAGACATAGAACCGCATACATGCATGGTCCACGACCAGACACATTCTGATCGGCTGCAAATAGCATCTTCATTAGTAATTGTTTTTCAACCGCGGGACAGAAGATGTACAGAAGGATTATTATTGCGTAGGAGAAGAGACGACCACATTGTCATTCCAGTATCAAAATTTTGATTGAACTAATTTCACTGATTAATTGAATTATGATTGCATTGATTGATTGATTTTATACAAAGATTGAAACTCTAAGATAAGCTGAACTGTCTCACACAGATCAATTTGAAAATTTTTTGCATTATATTTGAGAATGCTTTCAAAATATTCCGCAAAATATTCCATTTTCCATTTTAGAAAATTTTCTTTAATCTTGAATCTTCCCTTGGGTTTCAAAAACGAATTTGTGCCTGAATTTTAAATATTTATAAGGAATTCAAATATCAAATCTGTCTTGTATTGAGAAAAAAGTCAAGAACATTCTTTTTGTAAAAAGACATCATCATTTTGAAAATTTGTCACTTATCTATTTGTAGTTTGTCTCACACACACCTTTTTTTTTATCAATTTTCAATCTAATAGGGCAGTGACAAAAATATTAGTCCTTTTGATAAGTGACAATCTAAATCTGTTATAGTTTTAATTCATTTCATTTTTGGTGCTTTACCTGCAAATGACTGCTCATTCAAGAGATGTGAATTTGAATATCTAAATTTGATGATGTCTATAGATTCAATTTATTATTGCTTCATCTTAAAACCTTCTGCTAATTGATTGCCATGGTGAACTGCTGAATGAAAAATACTGCATTATATCTCAAAATCCTCCTCCTCCACATTCCAACCATAAACCATGGATGGTTGCGTTTTGAACCACAACAACAACAACCATCCTCCAATGTCACTCATTGGTTCTCTACAAAACCACATTCACAACATTGCCCATGAGACTCGAGAAAAAAATGAGCAGTTTGTAAACCCAACAACAAAACCAAAATAAAAAGATTTACAACTGGCCCATTTCAGAGAAGATTTGCAAAATTTTCAATTTTCTAATTTTGGTGGCAAACAAAAGTAGAGTGGCCATAGTTAAGAAAATATACAAAAATTGAATTTTTACTACTATAAATTTTGAGTACTACCTCTGTTAAGTGGCCAAAAATGACCTCCATTGAAGTAAAAGTTAGGGGCCGACGGAGGGTCAAAAATTCGTCAAAATTTCGTTCTAAACCCTTCAAAATTTGTATTTTGGTAAATATTTTTAGCTCCAGTAGCGGCCCATAACCTTATCGTAGTAAAATTTTGAAAAAATTGAAAAATCGTCAAAAAATCATCAAAATTGGCCAATTTATGATGATTTTTTCAGTTTTTTGCAATTTTTTCAACATTTTACTACAATAAGGTCATGGAACACTACTGGAACTAAAAATATTTACCAAAATACAGGTTTTAAAGGGTTTAGAACAAAATTTTGACGAATTTTTAACCCTACGTCACCCCCAACTTTTACTTCAATGGAGGTCATATTTGGCAACTTAATAGAGGTAGTACTCAAAATCTATAGAAGTAGAATTTCCAAAATTTTCATGTTTTTGTTAAATATACTTTTGAATACAACCTAAATCAGAAAATTGAAAATTTTTCGCAAATCTTCTCTAAAACAGGCCATATTTGACTTTCATTTTATTAATCAGAGACCTTTAGCTTCTTAGAAAGAATGTTACTATCGGAAGGGAAGGAACAATTTTTTCGATTTATCAGAATTGTACATCAAGCTTTGCTTTTATCCTCGTTTTTGCTTCAGTTTTCAAGTTCAGATTCAACTTCAAATTCTAAAAAGTACTCCAATCTTAATAAAATAAGCATTTTCATTGGATGATAATTGGAAGATAAATTAGGTAACATCACATAACAGGATGATATATTGTTATTGATATAAGGAATGTCTGTATGAGTCTAATTTGATTCTCCCTCCTGAATTAGGTAAAAATTTATTGTCTAATGGAAAAAGATCAACTGCTGAGTTGACCTATTATAATTACAGAGATTGAGATCGGGAACCTCTGAAAAAATTTGGATTTTTGATTTTGAATTGTTTTAAGGCTATGCTTTTAGATAGTTATCAATTTATCTTCTCACTTCTTTAAATACGCATAAAGTTGATAAACTTAAAATTCTAATTTTGCGTAGGAACTGTCGTAGCTTTATGCCAATATGATTTTCCAGTAGTAAATTAAAGACGCAATTCCTGTCATGAAAGTTTTTTAATTTTGATTCAACAACAAAACAGTGCTATGATTATAACAATCCTAAACCCCTGAAGTGGGCAGCCATGAAAAATTCTTGACTGAGGGTTCCACAATTTTGCCCGAGTGCCGCAGGCCCGAAGGGCAAAATTGTGGAACTCGAGGTC